>JAJOOH010005142.1:0-12710 GCA_029582605.1 Solanum gracilifrons
ATCATCAGCTAAACACAACTGTTCAAATCCATCTGATGATATCAATTACCCATCATTTATTGCTCTCTTTAGCCCAATTGGGAACTACACTTGGTTGGAGAAGAAATTCAGGCGGACAGTCACAAATGTTGGAGCCGGTGCAGCTAAGTATGTAGCAAAAGTGATAGCACCAAAAAACTCGACAATTTCCATCTCTCCACAAACCTTAGTGTTTGAGAAGAAAAATCAGAAGCAGGACTACACTCTTACCATACGTTACAAAGGCATTGCAGATGACCAAGCACAATCTGGTTCAATCACTTGGGTTGAAGAGAACGGTCATCACACCGTAAGAAGTCCTATAGTAGTAGCTCCAGCGCTTGATGCCTGGACCTGAAATGCTGCAGTTGGCAAAACTGTTGCATTTCTAAGTTTGTAACTCTCCAAGAGAGTACTGTTGAAATTGGAACTATTGCATTTGAGTTATCAATAAAGCATGACTTTATTTCTGTCTAACATTTTTTTGCTACATGAACTAAAATAAGCAGATGTTGAATTCAATTCATTAGATATCTGTTGGCGATATCACGAGAAAGTAGTATATCCACTTAATGAACTCACGGCAGAATCTATGACTGCATAAAAGATGTAATGCTAGTACAACTGAAAATTCTAATCCGCTTGTTGTAAAGAGCGAGGAAACTAGAAAATTGAAAGTGCCTAAGATGCTTTAGTTTCTGTGTATTCCCAGACATTTCGAAAGAAGTATGACAAGCAGAGCTACACGAAAACAGAAAACCGATTAGCTTCATTTAATCATATGGATTGAAGAGGGGGGAAAACTTACTTTACCACAGAACAGAATTTTCGCTTCACTAGTCATCAAGATAGAGATCATTAATCTGTTGTAACATTCATACAGTTGGCATTTCATGATTATACGATCTCAACAAAATTCTATACAGCATATTATGCAAAGACTTGATGCATAATTTTGCCTTGAAACGATCAAGTGTTTCCCGTAGATCAAATACATCTCAAGGAGGTCTACATCATCCTATATGCTAAAAGCCCTTGAATCACGGAGAAGTTTAGGAGATAAGAATCAAGAGAACAACAGAATTGTACTCACAAGATTTATCAATGAAAATCATTTATTTATTTTGGTTGCAAGTTAACTTTCAACGCCACGAGAACTTGTTGCGAACAAATTGCCAAATGATAATTTGCAGTAATAAAGGAAAAGAAGATGATAATTTTTTTGGAAAAAATAGTTCTGAATCATCACTTTTAAGTAATTTAAATAAATTGAGCTAAAGTGATTACAAATACTGATATTTGCATAATTTACCCGCACTGTATAAAACATTTCATCAACAACATTAATGAATATCCCATCTCCACCATGTTATACATGCTGCATGTATAAATACCTCTTGATGTAGAAAATTCATGATTATAAGTCTCAAGAAAATTCGATAGAGCATATTATGCAGAGACTTCATGAATAATTTTGCCTGGTCAATAACAGATTTTATTCATTGTATAAAACCTAAAAATTAAATAAAAACTATTGAAAAAATCAATTCAATAACTTCTCCTCTTCTTTTTCTTGGCACAAAAGCATTGCATGTAATAAATAAATTAACACTCCAATAGAAGAGCTAATAACTACAAAAATTATATGAAAATAATACATACATAAAGAGTGAAGCCCTAAAATTGGCAAAACCGTATTATTATAACTCGGAGAAAAAGAATACTTAATACAATATACAATTCAGAATTGTTGTCACACAACCTATTGTCATGTCCCGCCACTTCACAGTTCAAATTTGGCACCGGAATAAGGGGAAGAATCTAGAGTTGGGGAGAGGTTAGTAGATCACTCTAGAACTCCCTAGAAAATTTCCAGCGGAACATTAGTAAGACTCTAAGTCCGTGACACAATGCTCTGTTCCGAAAAAAATCTACTATGGGATTCTTTTATTCGGTTCTTTGGTATCTATGCCCACATGTAGGTTTCTCCAGCTGAATACTCTCCTTGTAGATACATTGAATTGTAATGCAATTCAGCACAAAAGCTCAAATAAATCATCTTGTTCGACTTGTGGTCACAATCACTTTGCGGAAGAATCTCAATGTACGTAGTCGGTGTCCTTAAACGATGTAATGACAAATATCTTAACCCCATATGAATCTGCAGCAGCCTGCAAAGTTACATTATCACCCCATTCACCACAATTGCTCATTCTCTTCAAGTATTCATCATACTCCTCCATTGGAACAAACCCCTCATACAACTCTCCATAAAATTTGAGTTGTTTAGCAACTTGTTCCTTTACTAATTTGTGATGCTCACAACTCCCATATATTTGATCTGAAATTGAGCGGAATTGACAGTTTCCATCTCCTGAAACTTCTTGTTCAATGAATTCATATAATTCTAATTTCTCTCTCAGCCTTTGTTGATCTGATTTGGCTGAAATTCGTGGTAGTTCTTTACAGCCAATTATGTCATTGTTATTGTATGGCCTACTGATGCACTCACACTCAATCGTGATGATAGTAGTTAATCTAGGAGCTAAGGCTCGAAGAAGATGAAGACTAATTCAGGGTACAACCGAGAAGATTAGCTGAGAAGATGTAAAAGAAGAAAGAAAGAATAGATTGATATTATTCATGAATGATGAATCAGTACATTTCCTATGTATTTATACAACTAATCAATGGGTAAAATGACTAAAGAAGAATACAACAAAAGAAACTAACTAACTAATTTCTTGACAGCTAACTAACTAATTTCTTGACAGAACAGTGTTAACTGCCTAACAATTCTAACAGATTTCCAGATTCCTTTACATTTATTTAACTCGACTACACATACTTGCATCAATACCCCCTATTTGAAGAATAGCCTTGTCCTCAAGGCTGGAATGAAGGAAATCTATGCTGCAACGCTGTGAAAATTTCCCAGGTGGCCTGAGCTGTATCAATGTCCAACCATTTAACCAACTGTTGACACCCAATTTTGGACCTCCACAATATAAATTAATCATTTCGAGCTTCTTCAAGTTAAAACGATTTAAAATAATTAGTTTTATAAAATTTCAAAAAAAATAAATAAATAATAATAATAATAAAAAATAAAATAAAGTAAAGTAATAATAATATAGTTTGCAAGTTATTTTAAATGGTTATGTCACTTTTTATAATTTTTAGATAATATATATGTGTTACATAGTTACACATATAATTAGTATATTTTATAATTATTTGAAAATCATCTCAAAAGGATTTTGTTTTAATTAAATATTTTGGTTAATTAGTTAAGTTATATAATAGTCTATATTTTAAATTATTTAGTTTATGTTTGAGTTAACTATTTTATTTCGTTGAGATTAGGAAGCTCGTTGGTTAATTATATTAATTCGTCTTTACTTATTTGTTAGTCGAGTTTACTAAGTAATTTCAATTTGGCTATATTCACAATTCAATAGACCCATTCTCAACTCTTCCAGCCCACCCGTTCCATTAATTTCCTCACATTCTTTGCCCAAACCCATTATTTTTAACTCCACTAAACAAACCCAAAACACAATACATATACCAATATAAAATCCCAACAACCCACTAATATTCCCAGCCCACTTTTAAACCTCCCGACCCAGCCCACAAAACAATTCCCATCCAAAATACATTACATTACAGGCTTATACATACATACAGCAAACAACAACAACCGACCCCACCCTGCGCGTGTTCTTCTTCTCCGCTGCGAACAGCGACCAGCAACCCAGAGAAAAACGAGCCAGCAGCCCAGAAACTCGTACAGCAGGCAGCAGGCACGCCTCTGTCCTCCTTTCCCCTTTCGGAATGAGTCAAAATCTCAAAGAAAAGGTGTTTAGCCGGAAGGGTGAAAGGTTTTGAAGCTTTGAATTTCGAATTTTGGCCTTTTGAATCCGATTTTATCCTTTTCCCCCCATTTTTTCCGAAACCTACTTTTCCCTTCTATATATTTACTTTTATTCGCTGGGAGAAAAGGAAAAAAAATAATTTGGAGTTTGAAAAATTTATGTTGAAGAAAATATTGGGAGAAGCTTGGAAAAACAGAGGGGAAGAAAGTTTCAAAAATAAAATAAAACAAAATATAAATACAAGAATACATACAAGGAAAAATCAGTAGTTAATAATCAAGCTAGAATCGATAAAAGATTTTCTTTTGTGCTTGCCATTGGAAAAACTTGTCGGAATCTCGTCGTGGTAGTGAAGTTGTCGTCCCTCTGCTCGCTCTGTCTCGGTTCACTGCCCTCGTAAAGGTGAAATTCCCTTCTAATCTTAATTCGTTTTGGATATGAGTGTTCTTTCCAATAATATATTCTAGTCGTTCTTTGCTTTGTTTGTTTAATGCTTGGGTTTGTTGAAGGTTTTTGTTGTGTATTCTAGTTGAATATGTCTTGTGAAATGTGTAGGCAATAGGAGTTTTTGTTTTAAGAGGCCTTAAGGTTCACTTTTTAAGCATCTCATAGTATTAATATGTTGTGGCATTAAATTGTTGGACCTATCTCAAGTAGTTATCATATTGATTAAGTAATCCGAACATGTTTGCCACTTGATTTCTTTGTTTGCAATGAATGGACGAGCTTGTGATGTTCCTGCCTTAGAATCGGGTTTTGTTTCCTGTGGTTCATCTACTTTTTATCCCTCCCTCTTTCTTTATTTTGAAGTTGTGGAAAAATGCTAAAAATCCACCTTTTATTCATGTCTAAATTTCTGCAAAAACAGTATCTTTCTTGGAAAACTTTGTTCACTGATTTGCACATATTCAAGATGTTCAGTTTCATTCCATTAATATATGTGTTACTACTGCCCTTTTCTTGGTGGTATGAGACACTGATTCCATATTTCGTCATCGTTTGTGGACTGCCGCGTGTTAGGAAGGAAATTTGTTTCGAAGATGGTGGTTTACTTTATTTTAAACTAGTTTCCGCCTTACTCTTTACTTGTTGAACTCAGTTTGCTTACTCTTGTTTGTGACATTCCACCTTGCTTTTAGACTTAACAATATCAACTCCAGCAGTGCACTCCATTTTGGTTGATAGTTGTTTCCTTATCCTTTGTCTTTGTCTAGATAATTAAGCATAAGCTCATTATTCATTTGAACATCGCTAGTTTAATTGCCTATCTTTAATCATTATTTTAATATCTTATCATATGGGAGTTAGTTTAATTCCAAGAGAAATATTCTATAAACATCGTATGTTTTCCTTGGTCATCTTGGCATAAACATTGGCATAGGGAACTAATCACATGCAACTTTGCCTTACTTTTATTTTACGTGTCTTTGTTGTATAGTAAAGATTTAAAGTGCGCTCCATCACTAATTTCTTCTTGTTTTAATCTTTTTCTATGTATGAACCGCTCCTCCCGAGTCTTTGAAGACTCCTTGATTTTGCATTTCGTTGGTTGGGCCCAAGAGGCCCAATTCTATCTTTTATCGAGTCAACAAACCATAACAATCGAAGAAAAGGTCCCCCAAAAATTCGACATGCAGGTGTTTGGAGATAATACAAGATTGTATACACTAGTACACATATAGTGTATACGAAAGAGAGAAATGGGCCGAAAGGTCCCAAAATTCAGCTTGTATTTTGTTGTTTTTGGGCCTGAGCCCTATTATTGTGATTATTATTACTTGTTAGTTATTAGGACAGGTACAAGGAGACAAGAATTGAGCTAAAGGCCCAAAGAAAGACAAATTTCAAAGATTAGTATAGGAAAGGTACTAAATATCAGGCATTTAGGCCCAAAACGAAATTAGGCCCAAGTACTGGTCCAGGCGGACAGAAAAACCATACTTGGGCCCAAGTCTCTTTCCTTATTCATTTTTATTATGTTTATTTACTTGTTAATATTTGTCGTTAATCTTAAGGTCGAAAGTATTCAAATCCCCGAAAGACACCCATTTTGAATTAATTACTTAACTAAATTACTCATCTTTCACTTGACTTACAAAATAAATAAATAATAAATAAATAAGTTTATGAAATACTTCACTTAGATAATATTTCATCATTTTTCTATTAAAATAGGTCTCAACTATGAAGTAGTTCACTTTTGCAATTTAAGATAAGTTTAAAATATTTTAGCCAAGTAAGTTAATTGTCGGATAACCGCATTAGCGGATATTCTAGGTGCCTTAAAAACCTTCCTAGAATGTTAATAAGAACCCCCGAACCCCTTTAAGTATTTTCAATTGATTCCCCGTTTTAATCTATTGAAAATCAGTTTTCTTGATTTTTTTCTTAAAAATTAAGTGGCGATTCTTAAAACCAGTCCAAATTATATTTTAAATAAAACACCAACACCTAACAAACAGCCTTACTACCCCTCTTGATCCTCCTCCTCTCTAATATAGCCTCAAGCAAAGGACAGTAGGGACTAGACATATGCAACACTGGAGGGTGGTTGAGGACAACAGGTACTTCATGATATTTTTTCAACTGTGATACATGAAAAGTAGGATGGATCAACATATCAGCTGGGAGCAACAACTTATAAGCAACTTCCCCAATCTTAGCAACAATCATATAGGGGCCAAAGTACTTAGCAGTTAGCTTGTTGAAAGGTCTAGTGGCCACAGAGAACTGCATGTAAGGCTGTAGCTTTAAATAGACCCAATCATCCATACTAAATTGTCTGTCAGACCTGTGTTTATTGGCCAGATCTCTCATTCTTTGTTGGGTGCCCTGGATAATTGGAACTTCAGCAAGGCAATAATAGCTTCCCTAGCCTCTAGGGATCTATTAACCATTTCATTAGAGGATTCACCAGCCAAATAGGGAAGATGAATGTGACTTTTGACCATAAAGAACTTCATAAGGGGAGCATTTGATAGCTGAATGATAGGTTGTGTTGTACCACCACTCAGCAAGAGGCAAGTGAGCAACCCATTCCAAGGGTTTATCTGAGCAGAAACACCTCAGATAAGTCTCCAAGGTCCTATTCAAGACCTCGGTCTGACCATCTATTTGAGGATGGTAGGCTGTAGATTTATGCAACTGGACTCCTTGCAAGTTGAACAATTCTTGCCAAAAAGAACTCAAGAAAACAAGGTCTCTATCACTGACTATAGTAGAGGACATACCATGCAGCCTAAACACATTGTTCAAAAAGCTTTGAGCTACAGTTTAAGCAATGTAAGGATGCTGCAAGGAAATGAAATGGTCATACTTACTCAACCTATCAACCACCACTAGAATAGCATCCTTGCCTTTGGATTTAGGCAAACCCTCAATGAAATCTAAGCTAATGTCAGTCCAAACACCTTCAGGGATAGATAGAGGCATCATACTTGTGTCTCTGGCACACATCACATCTATTAATGAAACTCCTGATAACCAGAGCCATGGTCTTCCAGTAGAATAAGGATTGCAATCTCCTAATGGTAGCATCCATTCCAGAGTGGCCACCCTGAGGTGTAGAATGCCACAATTGAATAATGTGTTCTCTCAACTTAGGGTCAGATCCTACCACCAATCTTCCCTTCCACCTAAGATGAGAATTAATCTAAGTGAAGGATTTATAAGGCTGTACTAGCAGTTTAGTGATCAAGGTCTGTAAAGCAGCATCAGAAATCCAAGATTGTTGAATCTGGCAGAAGAGTGTATCATGGGGTGTAAGCAAAGATAAAGACAATAGCTCTGCCCCTTGAATCCTGGAAAGAGCATCAGCAACTTTGTTGTCTAGTCCCTTTTTGTATTCAATAGTAAAGTCAAAAGCCATGAGCTTTGAGATACCAGCCGCCTGGAAATCAGTGTGTATAGTCTGTTCTAGCAGATGTTTCAATGCCTCCTGGTCAGTCCTGACAATGAAGGGTCTGCTTAACAAATAATGTGACCACTTATTAGTCACAGCAAAAACCAATGCCAGTAATTCTCTATCATAAACACACATGGACCGGTGTCTAAGGGCCAGTGTTTTATTAATATAGGCAATAGGGTGCCCCTGTTGCATTAGGACAACACCAATACCTGTACCACTTGCATCTGTCTCAATAACAAAAGGTTCAGCATAGTTTGGCAGGGCCAGAACATGAGCAGTTACTAAGAATTGTTTGAGAGCCATGAAGGCTGCAGTAGCTTCTTCAGTCCAAGCAAAGCTGTCCTTTTTAAGTAAGTCATGTAGAGGTCTACATATAGCTCCAAATCCCTTGATGAATCCCCTATAGTACCCTGCTAGACCAAGAAAACCTCTGAGTTGCTTGATAGTAGTAGGCAGTTCCCAGGCTTGAACTGCAGATACCTTCTTAAGATCAGTTGTTACTCCCTTAGCACTGATAAAATGTCCTAAGTACTCCACTTCTTTTACCTCAAAAGCACACTTAAATGCTTTAGCATACAACTGATAATTCTTCATCAACTCAAACACAGTTCTTAAGTGATCCACATGAACAGACATATTTCTGCTATAAACCAAAAATGTCATCAAAGAAAACTAACACTGATTTTCTGAGTAATGGTTTGAAAACTGAATTCATAAGACATTGGAATGATGAAAGAGCATTGGTTAACCCAAAGGGAATTACCAAGAACTCATAATGACCCTCATGAGTTTTGAAAGCTGTTTTATGTACATCAGATTCTGCCATTCTCAATTGGTGATAGCTAGCTCTAAGATCAATCTTAGAGAACACCTCAGCACCCCCCAACTCATCTAATAAATCCTCAATAATAGGGATTGGGAATTTATCCTTCACTTTTAAATGATTCAGATCCCTGTAATCAATACAAAGTCTCCAACTACCATTTTTTTCCAACTAACACAACTGGGGATGCATATGGACTAGTACTGTGTTGTATACCCCTTGATCTAGCATCTCCTGTACCAACTTCTCAATAATATCCTTCTTCACTACAGGAAACCTGTAAGGTCTCTTACTAATAGGTGTTGCATTGTCTATGAGTGGTATTCTGTGATCATAGGGTCCTCTGTGAGGTGGTAATGCAGTAGGAATATCAAATATACACTTGTATTGTTCCATTAAAGAAACCAAAACAACTGGAATGTCATCACCTGTGGTTGTGATAGCTTAGATGTGGTTACATTGGAAAGTAACAGACGTATTCACTGACAACATATAAAATTGTACTTGTTTTGCAGGTTTTTTATTCAACACTTTAGCCTTGGTAGTCTTGACTTAAGTGGTTTCCCCTCTCAACACATGCTTCTTTCCTTGGTGTATGAACTCAATTGTCCTTTTGCTAAAATCAAAGATAATTCTCCCCAATGTATTCAGCCATTGGACCCCCAATACTATATCAATATTTCCTAATGGTAGTAATAGGAAATCAGAAGAAAATGTAGTACCCTGCAATAAATTCCTACAAATGGAAGCAGTTTGTACCTTTCTCCCATCAACTACACTAATAGACTGTTCCATGATTGTGTTGGCCTTGCATCCTAGCTGCCTTGCCATTTCTTCATCAATAAAATTGTAGGTACTACCTGTATCAATAAGAATCTGCAATGGTCTTTTCTCATGATACCCAGTGACTCAAATGGTCTGGTACCCGGTGACACCAGTGAAGGCTTGCAATGAAATTGTCATACATTCCTCAGGATTGGCAATGTTATCAATTGATTCTTGGTCCTGGAACTGATCTGGTTCTAGATCATATTCCATAGTTACATCTCTTTCTTCACACAATTTTACTAAGAACAACTGTTTCTTGGCCTTACACATATGCCCTCTTACATACTTTTCATCACAAATGAAGCACAGTCCCTTGGCCTTTTTCTCATCCATCTCTGTTGCAGTTAAGAGCTTCCTTCCATTAGCATTGCCCTGAAATCCATTAGGTTTGTTATAAGAATTATCAAAAGGTTTCCTGTAATTAGTATTAGCTGGTATGGGCCTCTGTACATTCTAATGTCTATGGAAGTTTGGAGTTGGTAAAATGGGATTCTGATTTTTTCCAGAAGATCTAATTTCCCAGGACTGAGCTTGTGCCTCAAAAACTTCCTCTTGCAATCTAGCCAACTTGTAAGCTTGCATCAGGGTTTTTGGTGCCTACATCCTTACTGATTTGTTTATTCAAGTTTGAGCCCTCCTAAGAAACAACTGATGGCATTCTCATTAGACAATTTCACCCCAGTCAGCAGCCTATCAAACTCAGCTTGGTAAGCACTTACATTGCCAGTTTGTTCTAGGTGCTTAATGGATTCCATTGAATCTTCATATCTATCCCCAAACCTTTCATTCAAAGCTAAAATATACTCTGTCCAAGTAGGATCTACATCAGTGTTCCTAGCTTTCATATATAACCTATGCCAAGCAATAGCTTCCCCATCTAAGTGAATTGATGTGACCTTGACCCTCTGACTATAAGGAATTTCATCTATAAAAAAGAATTGGTCCACCTTATACAACCATGTTTTCAGATCTTGTCCAGAAAATCTAGGGAAATCTAACCTAGAGCATCGAGTGAGAAAATTACCAGTTACTCCAGTTTGAATGTCTCTACTTGTGTTCAACTGCCTCAATTCTCCAGAATTGTCACCTCCAGCAAAAGATTCACTTCTGCAATTATCCAATTCCTTGTCTCTCTGCTTCATACCACCAATGGCTTGCTTGATTTCCAACAATTCCTTATTTGTCCTCACATTTCGATCATTCATACTCTCCATCAATTTCTGCAATTGTTCTTGAATCTGCAAAAATTTGTTATCTGTGTCCTCTGTCGATCCTTCTGGGTTCTTATTGCGAGTCAAAGCCATGCCGAAGAATGATAGCTCTGATACCAATTGATGCACTCACACTCAATCGTGATGATAGTAGTTAATCTAGGAGCTAAGGCTTGAAGAAGATGAAGACTAATTCAGGGTACAACCGAGAAGATTAGCTGAGAAGATGTAGAAGAAGGATGAAAGAATAGATTATTATTATTCATGAATGATGAATCAATACATTTCCCATGTATTTATACAACTAATCAATGGGTAAAATGACTAAAGAAGAATACAACAAAAGAAACTAACTAACTAATTTCTTGACAGAACAGTGTTAGCTGCCTAACAATTCTAACAGATTTCCAGATTCCTTTACATTTATTTAACTCGACTACACATACTTGCATCACCTACACTTGGGAAAATCCATGTAATACTGAGAATCAACCTTGTTTATACGACAAATATCGAGATTCCAATTCACGATGTCTTCTGTATCAGGATGAGGATCTGTTCTTTGAATTGGAGAAAGAAAGAAGAAAATTAAAAATTGAGAGACAAATCATATGTGAAGTCAAGGTGTATTTATATTGAAGAAAATATGCAACTATAAACCTGGTTTGAATCGGAATCGAAATTGGAATAGGAAACAAAAAGGACTTAATTAGGCATAGTTTCCTAAAGTGTTTTGTTCTTACCAAATAAAATCCCGCTTAAAATTTGAAGTAGAGTTGTATAATTCTAAACTAAAATTAACACAACCAAAATTAGAGAAAATAAATTAGGGAAATTAGACACCTGTAAGTTTGTCAACTTGATCAGAATCGAGTTGAAGAAACTAGAAACATGATATCACATATTTTGAGTACATCAAGTTACCAAGCAAGCATAAGTAATAGGTTTTGTTCGTGAGAAGATTGAACTAAGATGAAATAAGCTCGATCTTTTGGGAAAATGATTCTTTTTTGTGTTTAAATTTCTATTGACATGTAGCGATATGTCTATGTTCTTGACATAACAATGTTTGTCCACTTCTATTTTCTTTGTTTCTTTCTTTGTTTTTAGGAACCTCAGCTAAGAGGTCTACTTACATTGTCCATTTGGATAAGTCTTTTATGCCTAAAATCTTTGCTACTCACCAAAACTGGCATTCTTCCATTATTGATACCATCAAGATTGAAGCTCCCACTACACAAAATAGCCACCATCCAGTTCCAAAGCTTCTTTATTCTTATGACAATGTGCTTCATGGCTTCAGTGTTGTTTTGTCTAAAGATGAATTTGAAGCTCTCAAGAAGTCACCAGGCTTCCTTTCAGCTTATAAAGATAGGCCTGTTGAAGCTCACACAACACATTCCTCTAAGTTTCTTAACCTCAATCCTGCTTCTGGGCTATGGCCAGCTTCTGGTTTTGGTCAAGATGTTGTCATTGGTGTACTCGACTCTGGTGTCTGGCCAGAATCTGCTAGTTTCAGAGATGATGGACTATCTGAAATTCCCAAAAAGTGGAAAGGAATTTGCAAGCCAGGTACAAAGTTCAATTCTTCATTGTGCAACAGGAAACTCATTGGGGCGAATTATTTCAATAAGGGCTTTTGCTAGTGATCCTACTGTGAAGATTTCAATGAATTCTGCCAGGGACACTGATGGACATGGCACTCATGTTGCTTCCATTGCTGCTGGTAGTTTTGATAAAGGAGCTTCATAGTTTGGATATGCTCCTGGAACAGCAAGAGGTATGGCGCCGCGAGCTAGGATAGCTGTGTATAAGTTTAGCTTCGAAGAAGGGACTGTCACTTCTGATTTAATTGCTGCTATGGACCAAGCTGTTGCAGATGGTGTTGACATACTAACCATTTCTTATGGGTGGACTAACATTCCATTGTATAAAGATTCTATTGCGATAGCTTCGTTTGGTGCCATGATGAAAGGTGTCTTAGTCTCTGCTTCAGCTGGGAATAGTGGCCCTGAAATGGGAACTTTAAATAATGGAGTCCCTTG
>JAJOOH010005143.1:0-19134 GCA_029582605.1 Solanum gracilifrons
CTTTTGATACTTCTTCATTAATGTGAAATTTGTGTCATTCCTCAAATATAATTGTGTCAGATCCAACAATAATCACAACTAGTTACAGTTAAGTTACACTAATCTAATAGTAATTTGTGAACATTGTGATGATATAGAAGATGGTGGGGGTAAGTCGAGAATCGTAGACCACAAGCCCTCGTTGCAAATGCTTCAAAATTTATTGTATCCAAATCTTGTAACTTTCAAATTTTAGTATCTAAAATTTGACAGAGATATTGCAGTTTATTAAGGAGGCTATGGTGATGAGAAAGAGATATTTAAGTTCAATATCCAGTTGTGAAGTTCATGGAAGACAATCACAAGGATCTTAAAAAAAGTCTTCAATTGAAGAATTATGTAGTAAAGGAATTTTTCCTATGCTGATTGATCTGATTAGAACGGTTAGGAAACAAAATTTTCTCTTTGTCTTTTCCCTAGAAATTTTTAGGTTGAAAAGTACCGAATTACCCTTCAGAGGCTTATCAATCCGTTATTCTATTTTGGCTTCGTTAGTAAAAGGTTTAAAAACACACATATTATTTAATTGAAGGTCAATTGTGTTTAGTCTGATATTACAGGGACTAAAATAGGGATGATACAATAACACAAGGACCAAACTAATCATTTGCCCTAACTACAATGAAAATTCGAAAGGAGGTGGGCATGAGATTTTTTATGGAATTAAAAAGACGTCAAGAAAACTAATTGACAAAACCAATTAAATATGATATTGATTTTTTGATACACGTAACATATTATTCCAGATACATGTGACAATTTAAGATACTCATGTTTCTTTGTTGAGATACATATCAATAACTTCTGATATAAGAAAAAAGTATATGGATATCCTGTTAAACTATAACAGATACATAGTGTATTATATTAAAGATACATCATGTATCTATGTGGTATGAAGACACGAACTCTAAAGCTATTGAAATAATTTTAAAACTTAAATAATTACGTCATCATTCCAGTAATTATCCGCAAATGACATAGTGTAAAATCAATTTTTCGTCTTCGCAAAATCGAGAGATACTTACAGATATTGGAGAGGGAAACGGTAGATGGTGTGAAGAGAGAGAAAGTAATTTGAATTGTTAATGTCCCATTAATTAAAGAGATTTAATTATAAGATAATTATTCAATATCATCATTAAGAGGATTGTGTATTTGATTTATTAATCTTTTAAAATATATGATGTAGCTATTAAAAAGTGGTATTATATATAATAATTTTAAACTAGAGGTAATATATATATATATATGGTAGTGAAGTATGTCTAGACATAATTTTTTTCTTTTAAAAAAAAAACCCTTTTGTAAAAAGTATTCTCTTATATAATAAAAGAGATTAAGAAGCAAATTTGGACCATATGTTTGTTTGAGTTGTGTGCTTCTAACCGAAAGGTGGACTCCACTGTAAAAGATTGAGTGTTCTCTTTGTTTTAGTTTGTTTGTCTTACTTTTTGTTTTAATTAAAAATTATATTAAACGTTGCATAATTAACTCAAAATAATTAATAACTTAAAATATTGTATTATGTAATTGAAATTTACATAAAATATACTATAAATCACAATAATTAATAATTTAAAATATTTTGATATCTAATAAGAGGCTACAAATGTACAACTCTTAATTGTACAATATCTATTAAAAAATTACTCAAAAATTACAATAGATCACAATAATTAACAACTTTAAATATTCTATTATGTATTAGAACAATTTAATTACTGAATTTTTAATAAATTTTCAAATACAAATATAAAATATGTGTAGGTTTTATAAGAGAAGAAATTAGGGGGGAAAATAAAAATACTGAAGGAATGAAAAACAAGAAAGAAAGCTATAGAGTGATGTTGGAAGAACGGTGTATTTTCAATGCAGTGTAAGAATACAATTTATAATAAAAATACTAACTTCTAAATTTAAAACTAAGCAAAAAGATATGTGAAAACACCAATTTTCTAAAGCCTAGAAAATATTATTATCTCAAAATTCAAATAGAAATCAATTCCCGATTAAAAGGGCTAACTATGTGACTAGGTCTATCTTAAGTAAAATTATTGTGGTAAAAACTTTACAATTCTAAAGAAAATATTCAAACTCCTTTTTTTTTTTTAGGAACTACAATTTTTTTGTCTTCTATCTTGGGATCTCCTTACTTGATAACCAGTCTGTACATTCAATTTTGGGCTTGTAGTAAATTAAATTTACTTCTCATATTAAATCTTTTTGGCATATCTTCCTGCTTCATTTACATCTTAAATTTAAACATCCATTTTATTATTCTGAAACATAGATAACTCCTCCATTGCTTCAATTTCTTTAGAAACATTTAAAGCTCCTTTAAACCTATCAGATTCACATTTTGCTTGTGCCTTTTCAATTGGAGGATCATCTTCTAATTTTTCCACCTTATATTGGATCAAAAGAGAAATGTTTGCATCTCATCTTAATGTTTAAACTCTTTTTTTTTCCAACACCATCATTAATGAAGCAATGCTTGTTCTCAAAGAATACTTTATATTTTTTTTTCTACCAACGGATGAATACTCAACGAGTTTTGATCAATATCAAGTATATAAAGAATATCAGAAATTGCCTCATTACCTAAATTTCTTTTGATGACAACAATTCATTTTCCTTTAACGAAAATCAATTCATCCTAACTTTGAATATTTCAATAGATTTTAATTCTCTATATTAATTCTTATCGTAAGTCATGTGGTTTGTGCAAACTTCTATCAATCCATCAAAATTTTATTGAAATCATACTTGAGATACATATTTAAATAAAAAGATTGTCGTCTTCTTTTTTTTTATTGATCACACATGCATTTGTTTCATGGTTCTCAAATTTGTTTTTATAAATCACTGCTTCATAGTCAAGCTGATTGCACTTGAGAGACTAGAGTTTAATTATAGTCTTCGAATAGGTGATGCAGTTTGAGTAATCTGTAGAGACTGAAGTACTAGAGTTAGTCCATTAGGTTTTTGAGTTGTTATCTGAAACCGCTCTTTGAGGTTGAAAAGGCACTGTACATTTGTTTAATTAGATTAGTTATACATTGTTTTTCATTTTCCTTAATGATGTGAAAACTGAAAGCTGATGTACCAATGAAGTATTTTATTTGAATATTAGGAGAAGCACACAACAATCACAAAAACCATATAGTAGAAACTATTTAATATTACTTGTAATAAAATCTAAAGTTTAGAAATATTACTTCTCTTGTATTTGCATCATTTGTTTAGATTGTAAGTAGGAATAGCCATCAAAGGCTTTTCTCTGCATGTTACTATCCCAAACTTCTCATCAATGTCTAAATCACAAGGCTGCATACCATTTGGAAGCTCCCACTCAAAGCAATGCACCAATTGTGCCACCACAAGGCGGACGACCATAACTGCCAACTGCATTCCAGGACAACTTCTTCTCCCAGAGCCAAATGGTACAAGTTGAAAGTCGCGTCCACGAAAATCTATACAGCTTCCAACAAATCTCTCAGGAAAAAACTTCTCAGGCTCAGGCCAAACATTTGGATCTCTTTGAGCTGCATAACAATTTACCATGACTCGGGATCCCTTTTGTATGTGGAAACTGTCGACTACACAATCTTCCATAGACTCATGATAAAATAGTGGCACTACAGGATGCAGCCTCAGGCCCTCTTTTACAACCATGTTTAAGTAGTTCAAATTTTCCAGGTCGGATTCTTCAATCATTCTTTCAAGGCCTACCACTTCTTGCAACTCCTTTTGGAGTTTCTTCATCACTTGGGGATGTCTAAGAAGTTCTGTCAGTATCCATTCCGTTGATGATGCTGTAGTATCCATTGCAGCTATAAGCATATCCTGTATAGTAAAAAGGAAACAGAGGAATAAATTAGTAGTACAAACCATTTCATTCTCAAGGCTTGTGGTATATATGACAAAATGGGATGAAAGTACATACAAAGAGGATAGCTTTTATGTGACGACGGTCAAACTGAAATTCCGCTTCTCCAGATTGCATTATGTCCATCATGGTGTCCACAAAGTCCTTGGTTTGCTTCTGGTCATGTGAATGAACATGTTCATCAATAATCTTCTCAAGGAACTCATCAAACACCTTCGAAAGATCCTTGAGCTTGCGAGTGAGACCCTGGAGATCAATAGCACCAAGGAAGGGGAAAAAATCACCAAGATTTGGCGTTGCTGCTAAATGCACAACATCTTGAACAACAGATTTGAATCCCCTCTTGTCCAAGTCCTCATCCATGTACTTCTTTCCAAACACCATTAAACAAGTCAAGTTAGCATTCAAGGACGTAATCTTTGCACTAAGATCAACAACTACACGATCATGAGCTTCCTTTTTAAGCGACTCAATAAGAAGTTCAACTTCTTGTTTTCTCATGGATTGAAATGAATTGATCTTCTTATTGCTCAAAAGGTGCACAGTGCACAATTTGCGCATGTTACGCCAATACACACCATACTTTGCAAATCTCAAATTCTTCTGTCCATAAGACAAATATTGAGATGCCTCATGATGAGGCCTACTAGCAAATATGTGATCATATGTCTTGAGGACCTTTTCGGCTGCATCAGCAGACGAGGCAACGATTGTAGGTACTAGTCCCAATCGGACATACATAATAGGACCATGTTTGTTGGCTAGTTTTTGTAAATCTTGGTGTGGATTTTTGCCTAACAAATGAAGATGTCCTAAAAAAGGAAGCCCTTTTGGACCTGGAGGAAACTTTTTCCTCTTGTGAATGTTTATCAGCTCATAGAAGGCATATGTAAATAGAGAAAACACTAGAGCTGTCCATATCAAAGTCATTGAGTTGGAAATGCAGGGGAAGAGCAGTAATAGATGAGTTAAGGATGTCATCACTAAGTATATATGCAATATTCCTAGAATTGATATGCAGTGTATCAAGTCAAATTACTCATAGATGAGCCCAGAAGTCAATTAATACTCAACCAATCTGATAAGTCTGGGAATGGGACAAATGACTATACGCACATTTTAATATCAGCAGCCCATGTTATATCTCTTGTTTTCTATTTCTTTTCCAAGAAAAATATATATACTTGTCATTCACTTAAACATTATGGTTGAAATCTTTGAATCTACATTACTGTTATAGTAAACAAAAAACAAACAAATCTGACCGCCCTTTTATCTTAAAAGAATATTAAAGATCAGTGAATCATTTCTGAACAACAATAAATATACATGCGTCATTTTAACTTGTCACGTAAGATGTCATGTAAGGCGCATATGTTTATTTGTTCAACTTTAAATAAGTTTAAATGTCCTATGTGTATTATGCTAGGATATGTGTGTCCACCTGTTCAACTTTATAAAAGTTTAAGAGTCTGATTGTGCATACTCAAAGTTGGTGGGCATAAATGTCAACTGAAACCAAATTAAAAGACACATTTATGTATTAATTCATATAACTTAGCCTCATTTTATATTTATGTCGTCCAACTTTGGGTGTACATAAATAAACATTTAAACTTGTATAAAATTGAATAAGTAAACACATGAGGACTCGGCTCCCCTCTAGTGGCCATCTTCTCCAGTTCGTCCAGTGCTATCTTATATTTGTTACACGTGTCTAGTTTGTGACTCCACGGACATGATTTATTTACTAACTAAAATATCTTAACTATAGTCTCTTTTCTTTTCATTACACTATACCAGAATTAGTTTCCTCTTTCTTTCAAATGTCGCAGAGAGAGCCCTCTTCTCCTCCGCCGGCAAACCACCCAGAATTTCGTACTCGCAAAATTAAATACTGGACTTTCATCACATATTGTGATTTATTCATTGATATCCTAAATAAAAATTAGCCTTACCAATCTCGAAATAATACATAAATCATGAAATATAGTGTTGTTCTGACTTGTAAAAATTATGCATGTATCTGGCTTATTTATAGTAAAACTAGTCTTACTATACAAAGTGTTTTGAAGTAGTTATCTTCCAAATCATCACTTACTCGTTTGACTTGGAAAAAGATTCAAGAGATGTTAGCTTTCAATTGTTGTTACCAATTGTCCGCCCATTGTTGAATTCCATATATACTTTTATCAGAGACCTAAAATCTTATCTTGACCGGCAATTTGTTCCCTTTTTGTTGAAATCGTTGCTTTAGTTTTACTTGGTGGTAGATTTTTCTTTGTGCAATTCAATTTACAAACTTTTGTTTACAGTTTTATGAAACAATAAGAGAGCCTATCAATTATGCCGGTGGAACTTCCAAGTTCGGGGATGAATATGGACTACATACAATTTGCCAGATTATACTTTGTAAAGACTCTCTTAACTATGGTTAGTGTTGGAATGTATGCGTCCACTAGTCTAGATGGGACCAGGTCCTCAGCACTGTTACAATAACAGAAAATAAACAAAGTGCTGAAAGTAAAGATTGCACAACAACTTTACGTGGAAACCTCCTTGCTCAAAGGAGTAAAATCACGACCTGGCCAGCCAGGACTTTTCAAACTACTTCCACTAATCTTCTCAAAGCAAAAGTAAAAGTCAGTTTACAAAATGAGATTAACCTACTAATCTCCACACTAAGCAATATATCCTATTACTTAGACGAGCCTAAGCAGATACAACACCGCCCACTAAATTATCACCCCTAGATAACTTAGACTTTGCTAAGTGGATACCACACCACCCACTAAATCAACTAGCTCCTAGATGATTTAGACTTTGACTGAGCATATACAACACTGCTCACTAAATCGGCTAACTCTAACCGACTTAGACCTTTCCACACAGAAACAAATATCTAAATCTTTTATAGACTAGGAACAGATTTACAATATACGCACGGAAGTATAACTCCTAAGACACACTCGGATGCTTGCAGCTTGATTAGGTCCTCTTGTGCTTGCTGGAGAATACTTCACCAAAATGGTCTTTGCTTGTATACTTGATAAGGTTCAAGATGCAAAAACCTATAAAATGATAGACATAAAACTCAAACTCAACAAAGATGTTTCAGCCCTTTATCAGATTCTTTTGTTGAGTGTAAGTATCGTTCTACCTTAAAGATGGATTTTTCCTTTTAAGTTTGTGAGTTTTTGTTTGCCAAAATCTTAAGTTTATGTTTTGTTTGAAGAGACTATATTAAAATGAACACAAACTCCTTGGGACCACCCATTGGCTAAGAGCCTGCCTCTCTGGAAGGACGTGCACCTACCACATCAGAAGTGGCAGCTTTTATGACAGTTGTCGTGTCTTCCTTTCACATCGCAGTCTTATAAGGACCAGGTCCCTTGCAAACTTCTCTTAGTAAGTTCTTGAGAATACATGCTGGCTCTCTCTTTTTAAATGAATGAATTAGTTTGTTGTTTTTCCTTGGATATACTTAGACATGAAAAGTTATTATCCAATGAACAATCAACCTCGTCCCTTCTGATTGGTGGAGTACTCTGCAGCTTCACCAACCTTCTGACGCAGACAGCTTTCCAGCTGTACAACACTTTGACCACTGGACGAGTATTCATACTCTGCAGAGGACCAGGTCCCTGCACTTGTGTGGAGATCATCAAAACATCAAGGAACATAAGAACTTATCAATTTCCCCCTTTTTGATGATGACAAACAACCTGCATAACTCCTCATGTGAGTGAATAAACATTCATTCAATAACTGATGTTCCCCCTTAATTAGTGTCCTTGCCCTTGTGAGGAGATCATCAAAACATCTAGGAACATAAGCACTTATCAATTTCCCCCTTTTTGATGATGACAAACAACCGAACAAACATTCATTCAAATACATAACAAATTCCCCCTTTGTTAGTGCACCAGTAACAACCACAGTTCGTTCCCCTTTAGTTCAATGCCCCTAACAACCACAGTTCGCTCCCCCTTAGTTCAGTGCCCCTATTCCACAACAAACTTTACAACAAAACTTGCCCATTTTGACATCATTAAAAAGGTGAAGCAGTAAATATATTCAAGTTAAATGCAACGCAATAAAGAATTCAGGGCCTTGGGCCACACAGAACATGTGTATGTGAGCATAAAGAGAATATTAAACCACACATGAACATGGCAGAAACATAAATAACATTAGATCATAAATACTGACCACTGTAGTCAGTGAAAACAACACAAAGCCAGAAGAGTTTTAATCAAGATTGAAGAACAAAGAGGGAAACTAGGGAAACAAGACACTTTTAGGACGGAGGGGGAAGGGGATTGATGGTGCGCATAAACAGAGACAGATACTCATTTGCATCCTCATGAGCCTTGATAAGCTTCATGTTGAGAGCCTTAACTTCCTCACTGAGTGAGGCATTTGTCTTCAGCAGCCTTTCATTTTCATCCCTCAACTTTTGCAACACCTGCTCATTTCCATCACTGGTACCAGGTCCTCTCGAAATCGCCTTCTGTAATTCAAACATCAGTGAAGCGATTTCAATCTCCTAGTTATTCAGAATTTCAGTAAGATCAGTCACTTTCCGTTTAAGAGCAGCCTGCTGCTCTAGAACATTTGTCACTTGAGATCTGCCCATAGTTTTTCCTTCAATACACTCACATTCCAGCATAATTGCACAGAGGTTGATCTCTTCAAGTTCATCAAGCTTCTCCATGAGAAACAGATCAGCAACAGATGCCACTGTTCCTTTTTATTTTTGGTTCTGGGCACTAACACCTTGTTGATGAACTCAAAAAGCAACTAATATTTCCCTTTGAGAAACCTTTTCGGTAACCCTGCATGCTTGACATCTCCACGTTTTGTGGCAAGTGCATCAAAAAGATTTGATATTCCAAATTTGGTTAGAATGTCAGGGTCAAAGACTTTGCCATTCAAAACCTTCTGGTTCTCCATTTCCGTTATCCACTCCTCTCTTGTCATTTCCTTTTCTTCACTTTTGTTTTTGCACCCTAGGACCTGGTCCCTTTATGAGTTTTAATTTTCAGCCACCTGTTTTCTAACTTTCTCCCTTTCCACAGGAGATATCTTTGCAGTCTTCTAGAGTAGGAAAGGAGAATTTGAATGAACTAGGGTTTTCAACTTCTTGGGATATAGGGATCTTTGAAGAAGAATTAGAGTTAGGCATTTTGAGAGAAAGAGAGAAAAGCTTTGGAGAGGGGATAAGTGAATTTCAACAAGAATTTAGTTGAAGAGATTATACAATTTGATTCACTAAGAGAAGTAGCATATAAAACCAAAAAGACATCGGATCCCCAACAGTAGCGACCTTTGGTTTAAAAGAAAAAAGACGTTTGAAACTGACATGATGAATGGGCGAGGGACATGTGGCAGTGATGTTGACATACAGACAGTGTAGTGTACGTGATACTAACCTCAGGAGGACCAGGTCTCCTTTTTAGTTTGCAACCATGTCTGTATGATTTAATCTTCCCTTCAACTAGACACACCATGAGTGTATACCTGCATTAAGGTACCAGAAGTAAATTCTTAAGTAACAAGCATTAAAACAAGTATAGATACCTGCCCACCGTAACATAGTCAAAATAGAAGATTTTTGTGCAAACTTTGTCAAGGAATCTGATAATCTTATGCATCCTCCGCCTCATCCTGTTTTTAATGAAACATTCTTTACTCAATGCCTTTGTAAAGATGTCAGCCAACTGATCTTCAGTTTTGCAGAACTTCATCACCACATTTTGCTTTTCAACATTGTCCCTTAGAAAATGATGCATCACGTCTATGTGCTTTGACCTCTTGTGCTGGACAGGATTTTCGGCCATGTTCATGGCACTAGTGTTATCACAAATGAGAGGAATAGTGTCTGTGAGTACACCAAAATCGACCAGCTGCTGCTTAATCCACAGTAGTTGTGCACAACATGATGCAGCAGCCACACACTCTGCCTCTGCAGTAGACAATGCCACAGAATTCTGCTTCTTGGTTCCCCATGAAATCAAAGCTGATCCCAGGAAATGTGTCATGCCTGATGTGTTTTTTTTCGATCAACAAGAAAACCTGCATAATCAGCATCAGCATAACCAATAAGATCAAAAGAGTCACCAGTAAGGTAGAAGAGGACCAGGTCCTTAGTTCCCTTCAAGTATCTCAAGATATGTTTGGCTGCCTTCAAGTGAGACTCCTTTGGTGCTGCTTGAAACCTTTTACACATCCCTACGCTGAACACTATATATGGCCTGCTTGCAGTGAGGTATAGAAGTGATCATATGATTCCCCTATAAATGGTTTGATTTACCTCCACACCATCTTCATCTATATATCAAGTTTTACACTTGTGCTCATAGGAGTATCCAGTACCTTTGCCTCAAGAAGATTAAATTTCTTGAGCAGCCCTTTGATATACTTCTCTTCGCATATTGAAATGCCTTGAGAGGTTTGTTTGATCTGCAAGCCTAGGAAGAAAGTGAGTTCTCCCATCATGCTCATTTCAAACTCACTGCTCATCAGATCAGCGAATTCCTTGCAAAGTAAATCTGTAGTGGCTCCAAAGATGATATCATCCACATAAACCTGCACAATCGACAACTCATTTCCTCAAGATCTGGGAGCTTGTTTCAATCCATATAGAGCCTTGTCTAACTTCAGCACATGATTTGGCAGTTCTGCATCTTCAAAGCCTGGGGGCTGTTTGACATATACTTCTTCTTTCAGATTCCCATTCAAGAAGGCACTCTTGACATCCATTTGAAAAAGCTTGAACTCCATATGAACAGCAAATGCAATCAAGATTTTGATGGCTTCCATTCTAGCTACAGGAGCAAAGGTCTCATCATAATCAATCTCTTCTTCTTGGTTGTAACCCTGTTCTACCAGTCTTGACTTATTTCTAGTAATGATCCCATGCTCATCAAATTTGCTTTTTGAAGACCCATCTGGTCCCAATAATGATTCTGTCGAGTGGTCTGGGGACCAAGTACCACACTTTGCTTCTATCAAACTGATGAAGCTCCTCCTGCATTTAAGTTACCCAGTTTACTTCCTTCAAGGCTTCCTTGATGTTCTTGGGTTCAATGGATGATATAAAGGCTGAATATGCAACTAGATTTCTTGTCCTGGATCTAGTTTGAATTCCAGAGTCAAGTGGAAAAACGAGATTGTCTAGTGGATGAGAAGATTGATGTTTCCATCTGGACTTTTTGCTCAACTCTTCTTCTGCATCAACATCAAATTCAGCATCAGATTCAGCATCATTATCTTCTGGACTTTGAGAAGGAGTCCCCTGGGTAGTGACAGAGGGACCAGGTACTCTTGTGAGATCTGCACCATTTTATTCTGCAACATGTTGGCTTCCAGGATTTAGGATTGCCTTGTTTTCCCTTTCTTTGATCAGCTCCTCTATTTCATGGTCTCCCTTATGAGCATCAATTTTCTCAGACTCATCAAAAGTCACATGCATGCTCTCTTCAACACATTGTTTATACACCGGATAAGCCTTGCTAGAGGAAGAGTATGCCACAAATACTTTTTCAACATCATTGAGATTACACTTCTCAATATCATCATTTTGGTCACAAAAGATATACTATTCACCATTTCAGCCCAAAAATCCTTTGTAAAATTAACAACCTATATATTCCACTTGAAGGATGGTTTGATCTGCTTCCTTTTAACACAAGTTTTGTCATCGGTAAATTTTATTTTGAGCATATCGAGGACTAGGTCCCTTGACACAAGTTTGTGCAGTAGAGAAACATTTACAAGAGCACGTCTCTCATGTCATACCTCAGCATTCTCACTTTGAGCACTAAGGCAAGTGAGACTGTCACAACGAACATCAATCAGATCAGCAATACACATGTTCTTGCATCTCTTTTCTATCAAATCATCCCCGAGAGAACAAGTATGTGACCATATGTTCTTTCCGATAAGAACTTAACTTTGTTTCATTCATCACAATTCTATGAAACACTTAAAAAATTGTACTTCAACCATTGACATAATACACATTCTCAATAGTGTGTTCCATAGATTTCCCAATCATGCCTTCACAAAAAAACACATACTTCTTCTGTCATCGCCAAATGAGACACCTCCACCTTGAAGTGCCTTAAGAGAGAAGAAGTTTTCAGTTTCCCAATCACGTGCTTTGAGCATCCGCAATTCATGAATCAACGCTGACTGCTGCTACTTCTTCTCACAAGAATACCATATCACTTGTTAGCCTTGGGAACCCACTTTAGTTGGAGTTCCCAATAAGCAGATAAAGGAGTTATAAGAGAATTCTTTTTCTAGTGAGGCAGATTGATTTTTTTCAACGTAGGAACAGGAGCACGACCAGGTCCCTTCTTTTTCCAGTTCTTCTGTTGACCAGGTCTCTTCTTCTGCCAGTTCTTCTGTTGACCAGGTCTCTTCTTCTGCCTGTTGCTCTGTTGACCAGGTCCCTTCTTCTTCTTGTTCCTCTGCTTAGAATATTTTGAGAGTTTATCTTGGGTCCTTTTCCAATCTGGACAATTCTTTTTCAAGTGACCATCGCGACCACAATGGAGACACGACAAACTATCAAACATGGACACATCTTTGCCATGGAGATTGTAAGAAGGACTTTTGCTTGAATTTCCTAACCCCTTCCTATCATTTTGACCTTGACTGGTAAGCTTTGCAAGGAATTTTGAGGAGTTGGTCCACTTGAGAGATTTGTTCAGTTCTTCTTTGACACGGACCAGGTCCCTTTCTAATTGAGTATTTCTCTCCAAGGTCATAGCAATTTTTTTTTCAGTAGTATTCAAACTGGTTCTAGCTCGATTTGCAAGTTGTTGGCCTCCCCCTTACCGCTGCCACATTTCTTACTCAACATCTTTTATTTTTCCCCAAGTTCTAGATTTTCAGCTTCTAGAACCATCAATTGTTCTTCCACAACAGACATTTGGTCAACCAAGGCTACTTTTTCTTCTCGAAGAATATCTATGCTGTTGTTCATCTGATCATTTTCAGTTGTTAACTCAATGAAAGAGTCAATCAAAACAACGGCTAGACTTCTCAACTTCTTTATACAGTAAACATGCAAGTTTTGTTTAAGATCAGAAAGGGTTACCTCTTCTTCATATTCCTCATCATCAGATTTTGCCATAAAGGCTTTATCAGAGTGCTCAGAGTCATCTGAAACACTCGAGGAGTCTTCTCATGCAGTCATCTCCCTCTTTACCATCTGGAAAAAGGTTTCTCTTCAGCTACTGCTGGCACGGACCTGGTCCCCCTCTTGATCTTTTACTTCCTTGTGATCAAATTCAAGCACAAGACAGTCTCTCATGGTGTGACCTGGTTGATCGCGCTTGTAACACAAGCCACTAGAGCTTGTAGCGCTATCATGAGCTTCTTCCTTCATGGAACCTCCACGTTTACTCACAAGTTTTTGAAATTTTTGAGTGAGATAGTCCATGGTCTCATCTACTTCAAGGTTCTCACATTGTGACACCTTGGAGGCTAACGATTCATACCTTTCTGCCTCTCCCTTCTGATCAGCATCCCCAGTCAGATCTGCCCTTGTTTCCTCAACTTCATCATAGGTAGTTCTCAGCAGATCCCAAATTTATTTAGCTGATTCACATAAAGAAATCAGATTATATACATTAGGTCCGATTCCACACATTAAGAACTTCTTAGCCATGTGATTTTTCTCAACTTTCCGTTTGTCAAATTCATTGTATTACTGTCGAGTTTTGACAACGACCCTTGTGACATCCCCATATTTTACTTCTATAAATGGCACATAGGGACCCTCACAAATAACATCCCACAGCTCACAGTCTTCAGCCATTATGAAGTCAAACATGCAATGTTTCCACCACCGATAATACTGACCATCAAACAAGGGTGGCCTTTTTGAAGACCGACCTTCTTGCCATCTCAGTGAAGCAGCCATTCTTTCCAAAGAAATATCTCCTGGTGTTAACCAGCTAGAAAACACATGCTCTGATACCACTTGTTGGAATGTATGCGTCCACTAGTCTAGATGGGACCAGGTCCTCAGCACTGTTACAATAACAGAAAATAAACAAAGTGCTGAAAGTAAAGATTGCACAACAACTTTACGTGGAAACCTCCTTGGTCAAGGGAGTAAAACCACGACCTGGCCTGCCAGGACTTTTCAAACTACCTCCACTAATCTTCTCAAAGCAAAAGTAAAAGTCAGTTTACAAAATGAGATTAACCTACTAATCTCCACACTAAGCAATATATCCTATTACTTAGACGAGCCTAAGCAGATACAACACTGCCCACTAAGCTATCACCCCTAAATAACTTAGACTTTGCTAAGCAGATACCACACCGCCCACTAAATCAACTAGCTCCTAGATGACTTAGACTTTGACTGAGCAGAGACAACACTGCTCACTAAATCGGCTAACTCTAACCGACGTAGACTTTTCCACACAGAAACAAATATCTGAATCATTTATAGACTAGGAACAAATTTACAATATACGCACGGAAGTATAACTCCTAAGACACACTCGGATGCTTGCAGCTTGATCAGGTCCTTGTTGTGCTTTCTGGAGAATACTTCACCAAAATGGTCTTTGCTTGTATACTTGATAAGTTTCAAGATGCAAAAACCTATAAAATGATAGACACAAAACTCAAACTCAACAAAGATGCTTCAGCCCTTTATCAGATTCTTTTGTTGAGTGTAAGTATCGTTCTACCTTGAAGATGGATTTTTCCTTTTAAGTTTGTGAGTTTTTGTTTGCCAAAATCTTAAGTTTATGTTTTGTTTGAAGTTACTATATTAAAATGAACACAAACTCCTTGGGACCGCTCATTGGCTGAGAGCCTGCCTCTCTGGAAAGACGTGCACCTACCACATTAGAAGTGGCAGCTTTTCTGACAGTTGTCGTGTCGTCCTTTCACATCGCAGTCTTGTAGGGACCAGGTCCCTTGCAAACTTCTCTTAGTAAGTTCTTGAGAATATGTGCTAGCTCTCTCCTTTTGAATGAATGAATTAGTTTGTTGTTTTTCCTTGGATATATTTAGACATGAAAAGTTATTATCTAATGAACAAGCAACCTCGTCGCTTCTGATTGGTGGAGTACTCTGCAGCTTCACCAACCTTCTGACGCAAACAGCTTTCCAGCTGTACAACACTTTGACCACTGGACGAGTATTCATACTCTGCAGAGGACCATGTCCCTGCATTTGTGAGGAGATCATCAAAACCTCAAGGAACATAAGAACTTATCAGTTAGTATATAGTAGTTAATAAATAGATCACATCCATTGAAATTTTAAGTGGACATGTGTAATAAATATAAGGCAATACTCGACAAACTGGAGAGGATGGCCACTGGACGGGAGCCGCGTCCGACACATGAGTCATATGTGACATACATCATGTAAGACTTAAATTATCACGTAGAATGCCACGTAAGACGTATATGTCTATTTGTTCAACTTTATACATGTTTAAGTGTCTATTTGTATACACCCAAAGTTGAAAGACATAAATGTGAGCTAGGGCCAAGTTAAATGACATATTTATGTATTATGTTTTTATGTATTTTTCCTTTCTGAATTGGTGAATATTTTAATCGATAACTATTTATCATTTACAAAATTGTGACTATACACATAGAGAGTGTAGGTTTTTACACTATCAAGACAACATAACAGTTCCTATGTGTTACGATCAGAGAGTACGTCTTAGTCGTAACTCATAACATGGTGCTTAGAGTCACAAGTGATTCTGAGCTAACCCTTGATATTGACATAAGTCATAATCAACTAAATATATACATACATAAGAACTTAAATGGCTGAGTGGAAGAATAATTATGGAATAAGTTGGTTCGATACATTACTCAACAAAGATTGGTTTACAATAATTATAATCTATAAATAAATTGAAACTAAGTAGATTGAATATATCAACTCTAACTGATTGTCTATGAAGCTTCTACTAATGTTGAATACATGTAGTCAAGACATGATCATATGAAAAGAAATAAGATACTAGAATTACAAATTGACTTGAGTCCTTAAACAGAGAGAACTCATTACCTCCTGGTTGTAAGCTGTGATATGCATGACCAGGATCCAAATAGAAGCATCTGAATCTAAATCACATGAATAATATGTGCAACAGATCAGGTATTTGAATGTACTGAGTATGTAAGATATGCATGATAATTTGTAAAACTCAACATGAAGAATTCGAGATACTAACTGAATACGAAACTAATACATATAATTTGATGAAATGATCAAGTAGTAAAATAGGCAACTGATAAATATTGATTGAAATAAATAAATACAAGGTCATGCAATAACTGAAATTAAATTGTGGAAGATACTATTAATCGACATATAAAAATGTGACTTAAACATGAAGTTTGATGTATAATCCCCATTGAAAAGGGTCAAACATAACTTGCCAAGAGGTAAACGTTGATCTGATCTGATGTGGCACCGTTAAGCTTATAAAATGTGTCCACTATGGGGTAAATAAACCTATGGTAACACATAATTTTGAGACTTAGGTATACTAGCCCTAGTCCAATTTGATGCTAAGCACTACTTCCAACCGAACATAACCGATAGCTTTTGAGAATGTTTTTCATAATCATGGATGCCATACTTGATTGTCATACTACTAGTGAACTGTGTTTTTATAAGAAAACTGATCCACGATCATTGATGGCATTCCGGATACCATACCAATAAAGATCTTACTTTTGGGAAAATGTTCAAAAAACATTGATGACATATCTAGATGTCATGCATGTCGTATATCTTAATGTTATGAGTTGAAGCTCCTAAATACTAAAACCTAGAAGTGGAGTAATAGATACTTTATTTGTAGGCCTCTTATGCACATTGAATTGAAAAGTTGAATGTAAAACAAATCATGAAAATTTATGTATTCTGACTAAGACATGCAATTTAAAAGATATAAGTCTAAAGACATGAAATTTACTTGTCCTGAGAATTCTTAAAAATATACTCAAGTAAATATACAGAAATATATGGAAAACCATGTATTTGTAGACTATCTGTGAGAAGACACTACTAAAAAACTGCTAAAAAATGAGGGACAAAAGAGCGACGCCATTTGCCACACTGTCCGTCGCTTTTTAATAAAAATAACTATTTTTAAAATTATTTTACAAAAAGCGATGGACAGCATCTCTTAGTCCATCGCTTTTTCGCGGATTTTTGCGCCAAATATATATAAAATTAATAATTATTTATTTAATATATATAACGACGTCGTCCATCGCTTTTATTAAAAATAATTATATATTAATTAAAATATTAACGACGTTGTCCATCACTTTATATTTATTTTATTTTATTAAATTTTCTTTTTATTATAGTGAAGGACGGCATCTTTATGTCCGTCACTTTTAGTCAAAATAGGTCGGTCACTATTTTTAAAAAGCGACGGACAGTGTCTCTTTGTCCGTCGCTTTTTGGTCAAAATGTTGGTCAACGTTTTAAATGAAAAGCGACGGACGGGGAGACGATGTCTGTCGCTTTTCATTAAATATCTAAAATAGCAGATGCGTTTTTCCCCATTTTCCCTCTCTTCCTTCTCTCTAAAGATTCCACCGCCGCCTCCGTTGCTTGCCGTAGCCGTCGCTTGCCACCGCCGTTGTTGTTAACGACGCTGCCGAAATCGTTGTTGCCGTCGCGGCTTCCTCTCTCCATTGTCTCTTTCTCCATTAATTTAAGGTTAGGGTTTTATCAAATTAGTTTGAATTTTTTTCAATTTTAATTATATTTGATTATGTAAATTAGTTTATTGAATTTGTGTTTTATTGAATGATTGATTGTGTTTGATAGTGTATTGAATTATTTTTTTTATTGATTATTAGTTTGATTGATTGTTAGTTAGTAAGTGAATGATTTAGGGTTTTTGATTTTGTTAATTAGTATTGAATTTATTTTTTATTGATGGTTATAAGTTTGATTGATTGTTAGTTAGTTAGTGAATGATTTAGGGATTTTGATGTTAGTTAGGATTGATTGATTGTTATAAGTTAGTGGAGTGTTAATCTAGATGAATTGAAATTTGATGAATTGAAGTTAGATTTAGAACTTGATTTTGAAATTTGAATATAACTAATTAATTCTTGAGTTAAAATTTTATGTATAACTAATTTTAGAAATTGGATATATATGATGAATTTAATTAGAACTTGAATATAGTTATTGAACTTGAATATAATAACTAGCTAATTTTTGGATTTGAAGTTTATGTATAACTAATTTTAGAACTTTGATATGAACTTGAATTTAGAACTTGAACATTGAACTTAGAACTTAATAACTAATTCTTGATGACCTCAATTAATTTGAACTTAATAATTGAACTTTGAACTCAATTAACTTTGTGATAATTTTTTTGTGTCCATCGAGTGTTTGTTAAGCATAAGTACCAACACTAGTTGATCTTATTGATGACAAAATTGATTTTCTTGCAAAATCAATTTACATCCATCTAGTGTTGATATTAAGCTTTAATTTAAGAATAATGTGTTTGTTTAGCATAAGTACCAACACTAGTTGATCCTATTGATGACAAAATTGATTTTCTTGCAAGATCGATTTGTGTCCATCTAGTGTTGATATTAAGCTTTAATTTAGAAATAATGTGTTTGTTTAGCATAAGTACCAACACTAGTTGATCCTATTGATGACAAAATTGATTTTCATGCAAGATCGATTTGTGTCCATCTAGTGTTGACACTTAGCTTTAAAAAGTTGTTAAGTTGTTAAAGTTAAAAAGTTGTTAAGTTGTTAAAGTTAAAAAGTTGTTAAGTTGTTTAAATAAGTTAAATTAAATAATGTGATTTTGTTGATGGATTTAGTTGTTGGAATTAAGTCAAAACTAAACTAGTTCAAGTTAAAAAGTTGTTTAAATACGTTCAAATAAATAATGTTGTTTAGTTGGTGAATTTAGTTGTTGGAATTAAGTCAAAACTAAACTAGTTAAAGTTGTTAAGTTGTTAAGTTGTGTAAATAAGTTCAAATAAATAATGCGGTTTAGTTGGTGGATTTAGTTGTTGGAATTAAGTCAAAACTAAACTAGTTAAAGTTGTTAAGTTGTTTAAATAAGTTAAATTAAATAATGTGGTTTTGTTGATGGATTTAGTTGTTGGAATTAAGTCAAAACTAAACTAGTT
>JAJOOH010005144.1:0-18921 GCA_029582605.1 Solanum gracilifrons
TACATATTTAAAGTGACAATTTAAAAAAATTAGTTTTTTTTTAAAATTTGGGTGGAAATAGTAACTTGTTAATAATATATTTTTAGATGTATATTACATTAGAAAATAATTACAAATGATAAAGATTTAATTAGTAATATAATAGAAATAATATTAAAATAATCTAAAAATAAATGGAGAACTATTATTCACCTCTCTGTAATTGAAGAATACTAGAGAGTGAAATAGAGAGTGCCTGAAGAACCCATTCTCTATTTTACTCTCCAAATATAGAGAGTAAAATAGAGATAGATTGGAGATGGTCTTAAAAAAGTCAAAAGCCGTTTGATCATGAGAATTATTTATTTTATTTTTATTTATTGTAAAATTAGTGTTTAATTATAAAATTTACAAATCCATTTTGGAGTTGATTCCAAATTTTACAAAGTGCTTCAAACTTGGTTTTCAACTCAATTTTCATAAATTACAAATAAAATAAAATTAAGAGGGTGTTTGGATTGACTTAAAAGTTGGTCAAACATACTTTTATGTCAGCTTTTAACTTATAGAAGTGTTTGATAAATATAAAAATAACTTAAAATAAGTAAAAAATGAATTAAAATAAGTTAGGACGTGTTTGACAAGGTCAAAAGTGACTTAAAATAAGTTTTAAAATGACTTAAAATAAGTCAAAAATCAAAAGTAGATCTCTCTATACCGTTTATTTTTTGACTTAAAAGTCATTTTAATTTTACTTTTTATTTTTAATTTAAAAACTACTTTTAAGTCAATCCAAACGGACACTAAATACAACTATAATTAAATTCCCCCAAAAAATGATGTTTTGTTTTTTTTTTTGGAATTTGGGTCAAACGCCTTCTAGTTTTTTCATGTTTTGAGGAGGGGGAGGTTAGGAAAATAAACGTTGTATAGTTAGGTAACATTTTTCCGTAATACTGACTCTTTTCTTTTTTTTTCTAAACTTACTTCTTTAAATTTTGATATTTTTTAATGAAAATTTTAGCTCGATCATTAATCCTGGGTTAAAATTTACTTTTCCCATCTCCTATGTAATAGGGATCTTTTTTCTTTTTTAAAAAAAAAACATTTACATTGTCAAAAATGCACACTTCAAAAAAAATAAAAAAGAAGATAAATGTGCATAACCACTAATGACAGTATAATACATTTCATATTCTTGGTCAAAATTGATTCTTTTGGATCCTGAAAAACAAAATTAAATATTACTTAAAATATCCTACAGAAAACAAAATTCTTAATATACACACCAAATTTTTGACATATATAAGCTAAATGTAAATAACAAACATATATAAATCATATAATAATTCATAGAAAGGCAAATCAAACTGTTGAAATTAATATTTTTGTCCACCTTTTTTGAAACAAAAAACCGTGTTCACACAAAGAAAAACTATCTACTTAAATTGGCATTAAGTAGCTAAAATAGTACTTACTTAATAAAAGAGTCCTAATTACATGAATAGTCTCTTCCAACAGAATTTCACATTTAAAATTCAAAAATTAAAGAGACACAGAGGAAGATGAAACATGAAATTTACCATTCCATTTTTTGAGTTTTGACTCTTGTGGGACCCAACAACAACAGTGGCATTTCTGTAATATAACCAATAATCAGGCCCTTTTTTGTTGAACAACTTTCAAAAAATAGACTACAAAAGCTCTATTTGCAGATTAGTTTTTTTAACTCAGGTTAGTAAAATCGCACTACGACGAGGCGTTTGATCATGAAATTTTTTATATTTTCTTTTGACTTAAATTTTGAAATACTTCTTTGGTTATAAGAGTCAAACATTGTTTTTATCCAACTTCAACTTTTGAATATAATTTTTTTTTTCACTTTAAACACAATTTTTTTGAAAAAAATACTCACAATTTTCATAGTGGAGCGCCATATAATGTGAATGTTTGTTTTTAAATAATATACTGAGGGACATTTATTCCTTGTAAATTCTTGCTAGTCATTTTTTAATGTATTTTTCTCTTTTGAACTTGTGGGGTTGGGGGGTTATAGTGTGAGTGCTATTGCTGCTGGCTTGTGCTTTACTTTGTTCTTAGTTCTCTGCTTTCTTTCTCTTGTTCACAAATATTCTCTCTTTTATTTTCTTTAGAGTTTTTGAGAGTGTGTTAATATTCTTTCTTCTTTATGTTATATTCTTTGTTTTGATTCTGTGAAGAGGAAGAATAGAACCAAATGACAATGGCTGACATTTCTCATCCTCCAATGGAACAACTTCAAGACCTTGAGTACTGCATAGACTCTAATCCTCCATGGGGTATATTTTCTCTCTTTTTTTACTTCATGTTTGCTCTAAACTTGCAGTTTGTGTCTTCATTGGTTTTGAGTTTTGTTTGGAATGTGAAAAATCAATGCTGGGGACATTCTTTTTTTTGTTTATGTACCCCCCTTGGAGGAGTGGAGTGGGCCATTTAGAATTGATGAGAGAAAGGTTAACATTTTCAAAGTTGGCAACTTTTGAAACATTTCTTTGGGGTTCTGTGTTTTTGTGTGCCTATAAAGGTGATATTTTTAATTGTCTTTACTAATTGTTTGATGGTTCAAAATGGGGTACTGTGAATGCTGGTTGGCTTGCTTTTGATAAAAAAAAGAAATTCTTTTTTGTATTAAAGATTGTAACTTTGACATTTATTTCTTGTTTATGAGTGCTATCTTGCTCAATCTTGGGCTTTTGTTGTTTCTTCTTTTGTTGTATTAAAGATTGGAACTTTGATGACATTTTAATTCCTGTTTATGACTGCTATCTTGCTTAATTTTGGGCTTTTGGGTTGATAGAGGAGTTCACTTTCCTAGCATTTCTTAACCATGTCACAGTAAGGTTTCTTTTTTCCTTTAAGTAATACACATTTCAGGTAAATTCTGAATGAACAAAAGAATTTTTTTTCTGGTTGGTATTGCAGTGTAAGGCTTGTTATAAATGTAGTTCAATTCAAGGATATTTGGAAGGTCTAATGGCTGATGAAGCCTTTGCTCAGTTAATCTCTAATCAAGTGGTTTTTAGAAGAATGCTGACACATTAGTGCCATTTAACATTGGGACTTGTCTGATTATTCAAATATTGCTACAAATATAAACTTTTCTTGTGCAGATTATTGTGTATTTAACATGGGGAAACAATTGGTAGTATAGAAAAGTTCAAAATCTTTAATAGGTTATGCAAGTGTTCGTTTCGTTTCTTTTTGAACAGTCCCGCCCCCTAAATTGCTTGGATTGAGGCGTAGTAGTAGTTTTAGTTGTTGTTACTTATTCTTGTTTTGAACTGTCCTGTCTAGCTAATCATTAGACAACATCAGTGTGAAGTGTCATCACTATCACCTTGTGTATTTACTAAAGTAATTTTTTCTTATCTGCAGTTGAAACCATCTTGTTAGCCTTTCAAAATTACATATTAGTGCTCGGCACAAGTGTGATGATCCCCTCAGCGCTTGTACCCTTAATGGGCGGATCAGATGTAAGCTGATTCTCTAGTATCTTATCATATGTATCACAGTCCATGTGCAACAGTGGAAAGAACTGATATCTCTGTATTAGCATAAAACAGTGAAATCTCAAGCTTATTTACTCATCAAAAAGATCTGTCATTTCTCTATTCAGGGGGACAAAGCAAGGGTTATACAAACGCTACTCTTTGTGGCTGGAATAAATACACTTCTCCAAGCACTGTTTGGAACTCGGTTGCCCGCTGTTGTTGGAGGTTCCTTTGCATATGTCATTCCTATAGTCTATATAATTAGCGACTCACATCTTCAACGAATTAGTGATCCACATGTAGTAAGTGTTTGAAACTCAGTCATTTCTCAATCAGATTTGTTTCAATGATCAGCAGACTCTTTGAAGGCTATAATATTGGTAGTCTGTAAAATGCTATGCCACCATGTTAGTCCTTTTTTTTAGACTGATATATACTGGCAAATTCAGCAAGTGAGCTTGTATATGTTTCTTCTTCCAGTTCATTGCACACAAATTATACCTCTTTTTATGTTTTCTCTAGTGATTGATCTGAAAACAATCCTTATGGCATCATTAATTAAATTATGTGCTGCCTAGGCTGCGTTGGTTTTGTAAACCTGATCAATTGAGATATATTGATCCATACTTTAGTTCTTTTTCATATTGTACCCATAATCTTCTACAAAAAGATGTTTAAGGATTTAACCGTACTGCAGAGATTTGTACATACGATGCGAGCTATTCAAGGAGCTTTAATTGTTGCAGCTAGCATTCAAATTATTTTGGGATACAGCCAAGTTTGGGGGCTCTTCTCACGGTATGGTACTGGTATTTTATTGCTCAGTTAGGTAGAGTAAGTACTTGGTCATATTCTTGACTGGCTTGCTGCTCATTTACAGGTTTTTCAGTCCCCTTGGGATGGCACCTGTTGTGGGATTAGTTGGTTTCGGCTTATTTCAGCGAGGTTTTCCTGCAGTAAGTATTTCTTGCCACTTTTATTCTGGGAAGCCACTTGTCTTGAACTTATTTCTTGTTAACACTTTCTCACCATTGTTGGAACTTGGTTTGATTCTTTTTGAAGTTCTACAAGTCTTCTCTTTATTTTTCCTGACTGGAGCAAAATATTCAGAATTCAATATGGCATGCTAACAGCTGTCTATAACCAAAAGATTTAATAAGCTGATTTTTTGTTGGGTTTATGATTTGCTTAGAGTTCTAGAAAAAATTATTTCTACCATGAAGTCTCAAGTATAATTTTTATTTTCCTTCTCCGAATTTAGATTGTTGGATTTATATGACCCTCGAGTTACTATCACTAATTACTCATAAAACAAGCGGTGAGCTGAATCATCTTTTCCCTCTTTTAATGAATTGTTTGCTCATATTTGCAGCTAGGGAATTGCATTGAAATTGGGCTTCCAATGCTATTGTTGGTCATTGGCTTGTCACAAGTAAGTAGTGCTTTAAAATAATGGAACATTTCTCACTCATACTCTCTTGAGTTCACTCAAGTAACACTTATGTTTTTGCAGTATCTAAAGAATGTTAAACCAATGAGGGATTTTCCAATTTTCGAGCGATTCCCTGTTTTGATTTGTGTTTCCATTATCTGGATATATTGCATTATTCTGACGGCTAGTGGGGCGTACCATGGCAAACATGCTATAACTCAACATAATTGCCGCACTGATAGAGCAAATCTCATTTCTACTGCTCCATGGTGTGTTTAGTGCTTGGTGTTCTTTTAAAATACAATTATTGATGTGCCCTAATGTTTTTAAACTTCCCTTTGCAATATAATTTCAGGTTCAAATTCCCATATCCCCTGCAATGGGGTCCTCCTACTTTTGCAGCGGGGCATTCTTTTGCTATGATGTCTGCAGTTGTTGTCTCAATGGTTGAGGTACTTAACAGACCTGCTTCTTTTCTTCATTCATTTAGCAAAAATGAACAGAACTGATTCAGATGATGAGGATATTTTACAAACTGCTGTTGGGTTGAGGCATAGTTAATCGACGATCAGTACTTAGTCAAATTTTTCTTTCTGTGCTTCGATTTTTTATTTGAAGGTTTCCTTTAGATTGGATGTTCTGACTCTAACTATGTGCAGTCAACCGGAGCTTATATGGCAGCATCTCGTCTGGCAATTGCCACTCCACCTCCTGCCTATGTACTAAGTCGTGGCATTGGATGGCAGGTAGCTTTTCTTAATTCCTACTTCCTAATTGATACTAATATTTTGTCTCCAATAATTTCATAACTGTAAAATCAGATTCTCTTTTAAGTTCTTATATCATTACTAGGGGTACTTTTGATCAAATTCATTATTTTCTTATACAAATAATTAGTGTTCTAATTATCATTTTGCAGGGAATAGGCATTTTGCTTGATGGACTATTTGGAACATGCACTGGTTCCACTGTTTCTGTGTAAGAATTCAGGCATCACAATATAGCCCTCTCTGTAGTTTGGGATGATTTATAGGTAAGAAGTAACCATCGCAATTCATTTCAGAGAAAATGTGGGACTTCTTGGATTGACTCGAGTTGGAAGTCGTAGAGTTGTTCAAATTTCTGCTGGTTTCATGATATTCTTTTCAATGCTTGGTAAGTACATTCACATTCTATCAAGTTATATATTTTCCTGAATACTTTTTAATTTATTCCCTTGCTATTTTTTCTAGTATTTGATGTTGAATTTCAGAAATACCGAGATGTTTTAGACTGCACTTTAAAAAAAAACTGTTTGCTGTATGCAGGGAAGTTTGGGGCTGTTTTTGCATCGATACCTTTCCCGATATATGCGGCACTGTATTGTGTTCTGTTTGGACTTGTAGGTATGCTATTATTTCAGATAACATAGTTTTATTTGTGATTTTCTCCAGATAGTAAGGTTGGTTTCACTTCTGCAGGCTCCGTTGGATTATCATTTCTTCAGTTCACAAATTTGAATTGTATGAGGAATCTCATTATAACTGGACTATCACTGTTCCTCGGGATATCAATTCCACAATTTTTCAATGAATATTGGTATCCAGCTCGTCATGGTCTTGTTCAAACCAACGCCGGATGGGTGAGTACTATTTAAATCACCTGCAGCTTCAATTATATACGTTGGGGTAAGGTCTGCATACACACTACCTTCTGCAGACCCCACTTGTGGAGTTACACTGGGTATGTTGTTGTAAAATTGGTCTGAAATGTTGGCATTTTGCTTTGCAGTTCAATGCATTTGTCAACACTATATTCACGTCACCTCCAATGGTGGGGCTAATAGTTGCTGTGTTTCTCGACAACACATTGGATGTGGAGAAAGCAAAGAAAGACCGGGGAATGCCTTGGTGGGTGAAGTTCAGAACTTTCAGAGGTGACAACAGAAACGAAGAGTTCTACACGTTGCCATTCAATCTCAACCGGTTCTTTCCTCCTACGTAGCAAGGGTGAAAGCTTACTTCTCTTTTGCAATTAAGTTAACCTGATAGATAAAAGCCTACAGACTCATGATCACAAGCTAATTTTTGTAACCTGAATTTCTTCGATTTTTTGTGGGCATTTGCTAGCAAGGTCAGAAAGGGAGCTTTGGTGCAACAGTAAAGTTGTCTCCATCTGACCTATTGATCCCATGTTCAATAGTCTGATGTTCCATAGGTCAAAATATTGATGTGTGAACGTGGGATGCTATGTGTACCACCCTTTTTATTGGCTAGCAAGGTCCCAAGTAGGAATCTATAGAGAGCTTACTGATCAATGTTGTGTAACTATTGCACTTTGATGAATAAAGAAAAAAAAAATTCTCCCTCTCACTTTGTTTTTGTGTATGTTATGTTGAGGGATCTATAGCAGCAATGATTATAATGTTAAAAAAAAAAGAGAGATCATCTTCGAAACGAATTGTAATTTGAGCCTATTTGGACAATCCTAGAAAATCTGCTCAATTGGAGAAAGACTTTTGAAACTTGAAGTGTTGGAACATGACTTTTGCTCCCATTCTGTGCCAAAATTTCTCAGTTCCAATAAACAAAGCTTACATATATGAAGGAACTATTAACCTAAGTTGTAGAACTCTTAAGAATATCAACTTGATCACATATAGAGCTTAAACTTTATTTATTTAACTCAACCAACTGTTGATGCAAAGAAATTATGTGACAGTACACAATATCTAATTTTGGTAAAAATCATGGGTTCACATGCACCATAAATTACACAGTAAATTCACTCTGGCGTACACTACATTAATTCAAGGAAAAAGTTTCACGTAACAAACCAATTGAGCTACTAAGCATCCTCGATTAAAGTGGTGTGAGTAACTAGGCTAGGCTAGACCAAATTTGTTCTTGAGTTCCAAGACATAAGCATAGATTTTGTGAGGATGAGGAAGGGAGTTTGAGACACTCTCAATTTCCATGCATCTTTTAGCCCATGCCACTAGTTTTGGACACTTTGCTTCTATACTGAAATTTGCACAAGTCTCAAAAGAATAAAACCAACTAGTGAAAGGAACCAAAGCAACATCCACAAAACCCAAATTCTCATCACCACCAAAGTATGTTTTGTCTCCAAGCTCTCCTTCCAATGTCTTGAAAATTTCTATTAATTCCTTCTTTGCTTCCTCTTGATCTTCACCTTTACCACTCCAAAACTCTTCTTCCTGTGCTATATATCTGCGATATCCATAAGTAGTAAAGGAATCAGTAAAAGTAAAAGAGAAATTGTTTTTATCAACAGCAACATTATAACATGTGTAGTCTAACAAAGTGAGGTCTGAGGAGGGTAAAGTATACTCATATCTTATCTTTACCTCAGAGGTGGAGGGGATACTTTTGATGTATTAGAAGTACAACAAACAACAAATAGTCTCACATTATAACCTGTGTAGTCTCACAAAGTGGGGTCTGAGGAGGGTAGAGTGTGAGCATATCTTATCTATACCTCAAAGATGGAGGGGCTACTTTTGATGTAACGGAAGTACAACAAACAACATATAGTCTCATAGTATATCCAGTGTAGTCTCTCACAAAGCGGGATCTGAGGAGGGTAGAATGTACGCAAATCTTATCTTTATCAACAATAAAATAATAACCAGTGTAGTCTCACAAACTGGGGTCTTAGAAGGGTAGAGAGTATGCAAATCTTATATTTACCTAAGAGGTGGAGAAGATACTTCTAATATAACAAAAGTACAACAAAATATTACAATAACCGAGGTACAAATCAACAAATGATGAAGGATAAGGAACTACAGGAGCAATACTACGACTATTAATATGAACAAACAATCATACCTTTTTATCTATATAGTCAGCCCAAAATCTGGCTTGGGATCTATCATAAGGGTGAGAAGGAAGTAAGGGATATTTGTCATGCCAAACTTGATCAATGTACTCAAGAATGATAAGAGACTCACAAATTGGCATGCCATTATGAATCAAAACAGGGATTTTTTTTTATGAACAGAGTTCATCTTTAGAAGCAGAGGACTTTTATCAAATAAATTTTCCTCTCTCCCTTCATATTGGATCCCTTTTAATGCCAATGCAATTCTTAGCCTCATACCAAATGAGCTTGTCCAGAAATCCAGTAGAACCACATTATTGGTGCTTTCCATTTTTTAAATGAATAGTTAAGTTGGATAATGAATGAAATCACAATATACTTTGCTACTTCTATTTATACACTATCCAAAGAGAAAAAACATATTTTTATTGTGATAAAATACTCATATCGTCATTATTTACGTAGGTTTTAGGAGGTGGAAAATTTGGTTTTGGACACTGAGAAATTCTTCTTATCCAAGAAAGTGGAATAAAATCACAGCAAGCCAATTTGAAAAATATTTTTTCCACTAGAAAAAACTAAACTTGTACTCTTTGTACCTTGTGCTTAGGGATAATTGTGGAACTAGAATTTCTAAATTTTAGTTTTGTAATTGTTAGATTGTGCTTATTACAAAACTAAAATTTAGAAAAAGTATAATTCTTTTTGTTAACCCCGCTCACGTGAATTTATATCTCTTTCTTCCTCACGTGAAACCATATCTCTTTCTTCAACCATAAACATGGGTTATTCACTCCACATTTTTTCATTCATCTTCTACTTTTTCATACTTTATATCTTGAATTTTGAAATTTGATAGTCATGTCTCAACAATTCGGAAAGTCTGTATATTGAGTTGAACCAGATGTTTATAAATACAAAGAGTATTGTAAAATGAAAACATTGATGACTCCAAGAAATTATGATAGTAAGTTTTGTAGTTGTGCACATTCAAAGGTAAAAGAATTAAGTTGTCCACTTCAAATATTTGGATATTCACTTGATTTCATTTTTTGTTATTTCAGAAAAATGATGGATGCGATTATTTTCGATGGATAGAAAACATGCTCTTAAATGAAACATAATCATTCTTTCACGGGTGAGGATAGCCTCTTTCGACAGTGATACAACGACTTTACACATCAATATGAAATTTGTAGAAGATGAGAATCTTCTAAGGATGACATTTTTAAAAGAATCTGAAGAAAAACAGAATGAGCATGTTTGAGAACTTCTGGAGTCAACAATACTAGATGTCGTAGAAATGAAATGGATAGTGCTCCAATTCGCATGACATAACGATGTAGTACCTATAAGATTTGTGAAATATTAGTTTGGATGAATTTGTAATTAACGGGGACTAGAGCGTTAAAAGATGATAGTTATAAATGGACAAATTATCCATTTTGATGTGTGCTTTTAGAGAGAATCTCTTCTAGTGTTTAGGGTTAAAAAATATTTGTTTTGGTGCCTGACTTTTTACTGTTGTTTCCATTTTCTTCTTTTTCATTTTATGTTAGTTTTGTAGTTTCTCAATACATTACTAGTCTGTTGAGTATTGGGCTAGAATCATGTATAAACCAAACTTAAAAAACATCTTTATTTATGCTATAATTATGAACAAAAAATGTTCTTTAGCTATCCCAAAATTTGCAATAAGCATTCTTCTAATAACTTTTCTTAAAAAACTAATTGTTGAAAGTTAAAAAACTAATCCCTAAAATAAATATATGTGTCAAGCACATTTTAAAAAACTAATCGCTAAATTAAACACACATGTGATCTCATGTGTGTTTAATTTTTTTTTCTTTCTAACTTCTTTGTTATAATAGTTTACCAGTTTTAACTTTTTTGACTACTTGTTTACCAGTTTATTGTTAGTTTTATAACTTTTTTGACTACTGGTTTACCAGTTTTTTTGTTAGTTTTTGGTTTAACTTTAAACTGATATATTTTTTAACAAAAGTTACACAAGATGTATATTGCAAATTTTGAGATAGTTAAAAGCATGTTTTTTTGTTCACATTTGTAGCCGTACAAAGCTACAAAACCAACTTCTTTGGCAACTTATTTACTTTGCTACTACCCTAAGAACCTGTTTTTCTTCTCAAGGGATGCCACAATTCTGATTATTGTAACAATCTTGCAGAATCAGAAGCTTGCTTAACTTTTCTATAGGCTAATGGATTTATTTGGTTTTAATAAGCTAAATCGATACTAATAGGAAAATGATATAGCAAAATTTATTGACATTTGAAGAAATTTTATGGATAATAAGGTAACTTAACAAACTTTTTAATTGGTTTTTAAAATATTTTAGTAGTTAATAAAAATATTTGTTTTCCTTCATTAGGGCTATATATACCATAACAAATTGAAAAAAAATAGTTTGATAAAAAATTTCAAACCAATTCAAATTACATATAAATCAAATTTTAATGGGCTGAACTCATGAATTGGCAGACGAAATGGGTTGGACAGATTAAACAAATTGATTTTGACACGAAACTATGCGCTCCAAAAATTATTACATATTAAGAAATTTAATACTGATAATTCATAGTCTTTCCTCAATTCAATTTGTTTGGATTGTGCAAACATTAAAAATATGAAAAAATTCATCACAATATCTAATATTAATTAATTTTAGTAATAAATTTAAATAGAATTTAGACTTGGTAAATTAATATTCAGATGAGATGAAAAATAATAGTGAAGCCTCAGATAGTCGATCACACATCAATAATGTTCAGACGGTAATTCCAAATATTTATATAAAAATCATCATTGGCTTCAAAATAAATTATAAATTTGAAAAGGAATGTAATCGCACGAAACGGCTCCGTGAAGGAATTGAAAAAAGATCCATACACAGATTCCTATCAGAATGCGAAACGTTAATTAAAACTTGCTATTCGTCCAATCATAGCATCTTCGGTCATCGCATTTTGCTACCGTCGACGTGGCATCGGACAGATAAAGAGTACAAATTATTCAAAAATAGAAGAAACCTCAGAGACCCGTTACAAATCACACACACAGCGGCGGAGCAGAAGGCCACAGATCCCGACCATTGAACGGAGACTGGAAAGAATCCGATCAACGGTGGATGGGAACGAGAGTGGAAACTGCGCCGCCGCTGCTGTTTAAAGTGTCATACGGCACTTCCTATTCCTGGGATGTCTTCCTCATAGGTGAAAAGATAGCTACAAAAGGCTAACAATGAATCAAATAGTTATAGTAAACAATATATAAGAATTTCATGCGAGAGACAGAGGAAGCCGTGGATGAATGAGGCTAGAGAGGTGAATATCACTTTATATAGACAAGTCCAGGTGTATGAAACCCTAATTCTGAAACACTGGACCCGTTTGGGCCTGGATTTTTTATTTTTCTTGGTAGGCATCAGCTTAACAAGGTTAAAAATGTCATTTTATAATTTATTAATCACGAATCCGAGCAATGAAATTAGCAATTGCTAGTTGGTGTTTGGTTGTGCAATTTCATATGATTATTTGAAATCGTGATTTCAATTTCAAATCAGAAAAAAAATCATGTTCGGAATGAATAAATTCTTGGTATGATATGAAAGAATTACATTAAAGAATAATTAGTTACTACTATTATTAACTAGTGGATCTTTATAAGTTTATGTATATTTGAAAGTTTGTAAATCGAAAATTATTTATTTATAAAAGAAACACAAATATATGTGATTTGTCAATGTGGCACCTTAGGATATTTCGGTATCTTATTTATAAATTATGGTCTACTCATTTGGAAAGATTATATAAGAATTGGACAAATTTGATAGTACTTTTCACAACATGTGTGGTTTGCATGTTTAAGAAAAAAAATATATAACTTAAGAAATTCAAACGGCATATTCAACTAAAACTTCAATTTTACATCATTCTGATTTCATATCGCGTGTTCAAATTGGTCCTTAGTGTAAGTTTATCTACATTATCCGAGAATAAAACTAGCATGAAAAGTACCAATTCAGTATAATCCATGAATTTTATTGATACTTTATATATTTATTGAGAAATTTACTAAACTAATATTAGAAAAAACCTCAAATTTGTTTTGTAAGTACTTATTTTATTATATAAATAGAATGAATATATATAATCAAAACATGTTGGTGTAGTATTATAGTTAAAAATCAGTAAAAAATATATTTAGGTTGAGATGCGGATATTTCACGCTTTTTAAGGATATTCAAGCTTATTACGGCATAATCTATATAGATTCAGCAATATAACTTTTGACTTGTCTTTTCTAGGATACAACAATGCCGTACAACTCAAGCAACACCGAATTAGTTCAAGAGTCTAATGCTCCGCTAAAAGAACACCTTCCTTCAACATATAATTATTATTATTTTGTATAGTGAATTAGTTGAAAGCTTAAAATATTTTTCTTTGTCTCAACTATCTCTTTCACAACACTTTACTCAATATAAACTTTTCTTCTTTTTTTACATTATTTCTCTTTATCTCAACACAAAGTAAGGCTATCACTATTTATAGATGATAAATTCTTTCTTGCAATGAATAGGAAGATAATCGGATAGTTAATAGCGTAAATAAATGACCTAAATATTACCTAAGTTACATAAATAATGAGTAAATAATGAATTGGAGGTCACAAGGATTACTGATGAAAAATACTTCCTCTGTCCCTAATTACTTGTGCACTTTTCCTTTTTTAGTTGTCTCTAATTATTTGTCCATTTTGACAAATCAAGAAAGGACAAACTTTTTTTCTCTATTATACCCTCAATTTATTATTTTGAAAAATGTAGAACTTTTTGAAAATCTTAAGTTTTTAATCCATCCACTTCATAATTAATAAGGGTAAAATTGTAAACTCACTATATCAATTATTGTTTTCTTTATAGGTGTGTCACTTCAAAAGTGAACAAGTAATAAGGGACAGAGGGAGTAATAAGCTACTATGATGCTCTAAAGTCCTCCAACGCGGACACAAAAGGAAATGGAAAAGCTCGGCAGTCAGCAACACACATTGGTCCTTCTCTAGCCTGGAGCTTGGAAAAGCAAAGTCCGATCTATGATACGCCATAACCATTCACCTAGTCCCGAGCCTCGTTTGCTAAGCGGCAATTCACAAATATTAAAATGTTACTCCAATAAAATAGAACCTACGAAATGGTATTGCCCTTATCAATAGTTTCTCAGTTACTTTTGCTACACATATGTTGAATAACGCCAACATTCTACTTATGGTTATAAGACCTACGAAAGGGTTGGGTGGCCCGATCAAATTGAAATCATGATCGAACATGGAGCTTTTATTGGCATAATGACAAGCGCTCGATCCTAATTACAAAAATCTTCTTAGGCTACTAATTCAATTTTCCTAGTCCTCGAGCTAGATGAACAAACTTTAGTCCATAACAATGAACTTGTGGACTAGCAATCTGTTCAACTCCTTTATAATCCCCATTTTCTATGAAAGATTCTGTAGTTTCTTTTTCGCCAAATCAAATACTCATTTTTAGTTAACTCTATTTTGTACAGCTAAGCTTTAACAGACACTTCTAACTAAGTTCTACATTTCGAAAAAAAAAAAGAAAAAACTAAGTTCTACACTAAACGTTTATCATCATGTCAAAAATTAAAGCTAATCATAATAAAGGTACGACTTTATTTTTTATAACTAAGTCCACCAAGCAAGAGTCGTATTTGATTATGACTCTGACTCGGCCACCTGGCCACTTGCCATAGGCAGGATGTTTAGCCTGGTTGGTATATACTAAGAATTAATGGGCAATGGAGGAAAGATGAAAAGAGGAATTCAAAAGGTTCTCTTATGCTTTTGTAAAATGCATTTCTCCTTCATTGGTGGTGGAAAGAAAAGTTAAAGTGTTTAAATAGAGAAGCACTTCAGTTTGTTAAAGGGTTGGAAAGAGGGACCCCTCATGCCGTTGTCGTCGCTCGACACGGCTTTGGCTTTGGAAAATGATCAATCGAGAGATTCGACCCGACCAAACTCGGATCCGCGCGACCCGTGTTTTAAAACATCTTTCTCGTTTTATTTAAATCTCCCACCATTGGAGATGACTATTCTTAAAGGTTGTAACTTTCGGGAACAACCATGACCCTTCTGAAGGGTTGCAAACTTTCATTAATGGTCGTTGTGTTTCTGAAATGTTGCAACCTTTCGGAATCAGTGCTTCGTGGCTATAAATACTTGTGAATCCTTAGATTTTTCACTTACAAAATTTCTGAACTTTTTCTTCTTCATCTGCATATATTCACTATTCGTGTACTTTACTGCCGTTGAGTAGCTCGCTGACACCATTGTTTTGGATATCAATATACTGATAAATAAAATCATTCTATCCTAGAGGATATATTCCAATTAAACCTCAGTTACTAGAGGGTAATAATTTGCTTAAGGAGACACTGTGCATTCAGTGGGCTTAATTTTCTTTCATTTTTGTTTCATACGAATGTTACAGATTCTGGTATATTTTACAGTCATTAATTTTTGTTAATTGATTTATGGTTTTCACTACTTGATTTAAATTTTGGAATTTACTTTTTCTGCAAAGTTTTTGTTATCACTAGTATTGATTTAAAATACAGATGGCATAGCATAGCTTTATGGACGTCTATTAATTACTCGTCAGTTTAGCCTAATGGGCGTCTATTAATCCCTGTGACTCCCCATTTTGTCAATTTGTCTCCTCTATAAATCCTTCCATTAGTTACTAGAGTGAGGCTGAATAGGCATTAGAAATTGCAGTGAATTGAACCAAAGAATTATTCGGAAAATCAAATAGGCGTTAGAAGTGGCAGCGCATTGAACAAAAAATTCGTTATTTGACAAAATCATGTTGTGATGCAAGAAATAATACACCACAATTCAGTTGAAAAATTCTTTTTCTTTTTTTAGGAAAATCCATTTTAAATGCTTCACCAGTTAATATTATAATTTTTGAAAAATTTGACTTATATTTACGATTCTTGAAAGGCGTGTGGTATAGAATCAGAAACCGTTGTTCATGTATTTTGTAGATGTCCAAAAGCTTGGTTAGTATGGAAATTATGTAGAAGTATCTACTGGTCCAATTTAGACAATATTATTGATTTCTTGAGTTGGTGGCATGCTGTGTTTTGCAATACTATCAGTATCTGATTCCATAAGAAACAGTTGATTTTGTTGCAATCCATATTCAATTTTGACATGACATATACACTAAGGATAGAAATATTACTATGGCATTAGAGCGTTACTGAATGACTGGTCAAAAATTCATATAGTATCAAATGCACAAAATGTTATACAATGGCTGCAACATAAAGATTGGTCATTGATAGACTTCTTTTTGTGCAATCAATTTTGTACACATAATATAACTAATCTTCTCATTTCCTTGTAAAGTATCATTGTAAATTGTCCTAAATTCAATTTGTCCAACATTTTGATCACCTGAAAAATTTATTCATTAAACATAAAAAAAAAAAATAAAGCAGAGTTTTAATAGTTAAGCCTCAGATAGTCAATGAAACATCAATAATGTTCAGACGGTAATTCCAAATATTTATATAAAAATCATCACTGGCTTCAAAAATATTTGTTTTCAAAATAAATTATAAATTTGAAAAGGGATGTAATCGCACGAAACGGCTCCGTGAAGGAATTGAAAAGATCCATACACAGATTCCTATCAGAATGCGAAGCGTTAATTAAAACTTACTATTCGTCCAATCATAGCATCTTCGGTCATCGCATTTTGCTACCGTCGACGTGGCATCGGACCGATAAAAGTAAAAATAATTTAAAAAATGGATGAAACCTCAGAGACCCGTTACAAATCACACACACAACGGCGGAACAGAAAGCCACAGATCCCGACCATTGAACGGAGACTGGATAGAATCCGATCGACGGTGGATGGGAATGAGAGTAGAAACTGCGCCGCCGCTGCTGTTTAAAGTGTCAAACGGCACTTCCTATTCCTGGGATGTCTTCCTCATCGATGCAAATTAGCTACAAATTCAACAAATCAAACATGAAAAACCCTAGCAAGGTATTAAACACTAAGTAAAATTTCAAGGAGGAACAGAAGAAGGCGGGGATGAATGAGAGTGGAGAGGTGAATATCAGTTTAAATAGACAGAGCCAGGTGTGTAAGACCCTAATTCTGATAATCTGGACCCGATTGGGCCTCGAATTTATTTTATTTTTCTTGGTGGGGGCCTGGGGGGAATCAGCTTAACAAGGGTAAAAATGTCATTTTAAAATGAGAAACTTTCAAAAATAACAAATATTAGGTCTTAAATAGGATTCCTATCTATAGTTATTTGCAGTTATATTTTGGTTTGCTCCGCATTTGTATTAGTTGTACTTTTTTAAGAAAATACAAATATAAATTTATTTGTATCAAAATGAATACATATGAGGAGGAAAGAGGGAAGCGAGATTGGGAGAGGTGAGTGAGAATGAGAGAGGATTGTATTTTATATTTATTTTGCATTGTATTTTGTATTTATTTAATGCATAGCTGTTTTTTATTATGTATCAATTGTAATCAAAATATATCGAATACAATTGTATTCATCCTCTCTTCTCCCTCTTTCGATCTCGAATACAAAGGATTGCGAGTATACGATAATGATAGATACAAAAGTCTTTCCTCCCTCACTAAACCTCAAATACAAAGAATTGAGAGTATACGATATGGATAGATACAAAAATACAGAACAAATTTAAAGAATACCGAGATTACCTCAATGAATACGTACACAGGTTGATACCTAATTCAATGAAATTTTGATTTTGAATAATAAAAATCTAATTGGGATATTGAAAAGAAATTAAAAGGGAAGCGGGAAAACAGAGAGAGGAGGATTGAGGAGAGTGAAATTTGACTTTATTTAGGAGTTGGATTATAAACATGGTATCTACTATAAGAATAATCGAGTTAATATCTCAATGTCACTAAACTTTGAAAATTTATCTAGCAAAGCCATTAAATTTTATTTTATATCAATAAAATCACTTAACTTAGACTTTTATATCAATAAAATCACTCAACTTAGACATTTATATCAATAAAATCACTCTACCAAATTTATCATTAAAAAGAACAATTTAAAAATAAATAAATATCTGATCACAATTAAAATAATAAATAAATATCTTAAAATTACTACTTTACTATATATTATAAAATAAAATAATAAAAGATAATTTTATCAATTTCATTTGGTAGATTACTACTGCTTCATTGCAATGACGTCTGCCAAACTTGCTCCAGTAGTTTAATCAATTTCTATAATTTATCAATTTCATTTGATAAATTACTACTGCTTCATTTGACGGTAACCACACTTGCTGTGATGGTTTAATCAATTTCTTGTTTGTGTGATTTTTTTTTCATTTTAAAAATTAAATAAAAGTGAGGTTCTATGTATCATGACGATAGTTTGGAGAATTTTAGGTTCAAAGTTAGATAAACTTATCTTTTATTTTGAATTTTTTCGAGTTATGTATTTAATAGTTTAATCATGAACATAATATAAAAAATAATTTATTTGTGATGTGAATTGTTTTTAATAAGGAATTGATTGGTGATTTTATTGATATAAAGGCCTCTAAGTTGAGTGATTTTATTGATACAAAATAAAGTTCAGTGACCTTGCTAGATAAAGTTCTAAAGTTAAGTCACATTTTGAGATATTAACTCAGAATAATCAACATGTAGTGTTTTATTGTAATTTTTTAAAATATAGTTGTTTTCATTAAATACATAGCTAATATTTGACTTGAGCAATTTTTCCTGTTATAATTTATTAATCATGAATTTGAGCCATGAAATTAACAATTGATAGTGTTTGCTTGTGATTGGATGTGGAATTTCATATAATGATTTCAATTTCAAATTAACGTTTAAAATTGATCTGTAAGTTTATCTTTTGTTTTTAAAAAATGTATCATTTTAAATTTTGTAAAAATAGACTCGTGTTCAAAGTGAATAAATTATTGTATCATGTGATGATGTGAATGTATTGTATTAATGGATAATTAGTGGATTTTTTTTTTTTTTGGTAAATAAACAAATATTATTGATTACCAAAT
>JAJOOH010005145.1:0-15573 GCA_029582605.1 Solanum gracilifrons
ATATTTAGCGCAAAAATCCATGAAAAAAGCGACGGACTAAGAGATGTCGTCAGTCGCTTTTTGTAAAATAATTTTTAAAATAATTATTTTTATTAAAAAGTGACGGACAGTGTGGCAAATGGCGTCGCTTTTTGGAGGGACACAGTCCATCGTTTTTCTGTCCGTCATTTTTTAGCAGTTTTTTAAGTAGTGTCTTCAGATATTCATATTTCACAACTCGAAGCCTTGATGGAACCTACCATAACCCACATATAGGTAAGACAATGCATATCCCAGAATGACAAGCAAAAGACATATTAGGTAGGAACAACAAGCAACATGATAGAACTGCAACAATTTAATGAAAGCAATGGAAAATAAGAACAACAAAAGATATATATAGAACCAAAACAAAATATCAAAATCCCACGACATGGTAGTAAAAAGTACAAACCTACTAAAGGAATACAAGTCCCACAAGTCGACCAACAATATAAACTTGTCTCAAGTACAAGAGACTAGTCAAAACTATAAACAAAAGAAGATAGTCTGATCCAGGATGCAATAAGCTCACCATCGGTCTCTGAATATCCCCGTAGTAGGCTCAAAATCAATGACAATGATGGGTGCTTGGACCTATATCACGAAAATAGACTTAGTGTATAGTATGAGTACAAAATCAATAGGAACACAAAAAAGCTAAAAAAGGAGAGCATGAAGAAAATCTAGGATGAGGTACAAGGCTGGCGTGCCAACCTAGTCCCAAATTGCTGAGACCCAGTGCTGGCACACTACAGACGCGTTGCGCCAGCTTGGGAGTTACTAAGGAAAATCCTAACGCTGTCATGACACGATTTACTGAGTCATGATGATACTTCTATAACCCACTAGTAGGTAAGTCAACTCGTACTTAGAACGATTAGTAATGAGTACAAGAGTAGAACTAATTCAAAGGTTCATTTCCTGAAGGAAGATTAACAAACTCCCAAGTATGGTTGCTTAAGATTGAATGTATCTCACTTTGACAACCTCTTTCCAAAAGGTTGAATCCGTAGACAACAAATCTTTCTTGAATGTTTGAGGCTCATTTTCAAGAAAGAATGTTACAAAATCAGTTCCAAAGAAAGTAGATGCCCTTTGAAGTTTACTACGTCTTAGACACTCTTCATTAGGTACATTCTCTTTTGGTTCTTCTCGAGGTTGTTTAGACCCTTCACTAGATATTTTGACTCTAGTTTTATAAGAATAGATGTGTTTAAAGAATTCAGCATTATATGATTCCATTACCGTATTGTGATTAATATCAAGATGTTCATACTTATGAACCAAAAATCAATATGTCTTACTGTTTGTGGCATATCCAATGAAAGCACAATCTTAGGTCCTATTTTTGACCCTCTTAGGTATAAGAACTTGGACCTTGGCTAGGCACCCACATACTTTACAGCATTTCAAGTTGGGTTTTCTACCTTTCCATTTATCATATGGAATAACATGTGTCTTGATGTGAGACACTCTAGAGAGTATTTGATCTGCGTAAGGATAGCTTGCCCCCACAAGTTTTACGGTAAACCTAAACTTATAGGTAAGACATTCATCATTTCCTTTAATAAGTTTTTCCTTTCCGTAATTCAATTAGATTGAGATGAGTATGGAGTAGTAATTTGATGGATGATTCAATTTTCCAAACATATCTCTGCAAAAGGAGATTTATATTCTCCACCTCTATCACTTCTAATTATTATTTTCTTTTTACAATTGATTTTCAACTTCAGTTTTGTATTGCCTAAATGTTTATATTGCTTCATCCTTACCATTTAGCAAATAGACATAACAATATCTAGTACTATCGCCACTAAAAGTTATGAAATACGTTTTTCCACCACGAGATGAGATTGACTTCATGTCACAAATTTCAGTGTGAATCATTTCTAAGGGGTATAAGTTCCTTTCAACAGATTTATAAGGATGCTTAGCATACTTAGATTCAATACATACTTGACACTTTGATTTGTTGTACTCAAAGTTAGGCAAAACATTTAGGTTGATCAGTTATCGCAAGGTTTTGTAATTGATATGTCTGAAACATTAATGTCATAAATAGTTTGACTCAAGAAAGTAAGAAGAAGCAGAATTCTTATTTATATCAACTGCAATTACATTGAGTTTGAAGAGGCCCTTAGTGAAGTAACTTTTTCCTACATACATTTCATTACTACTCACTACTACTTTATCAGAAACAAATATACGTTTGAATCTGTTCTTGGTCAAAACTGGTATAGAAACTAAGTTCTTTTGCAAATTTGGAATATACAAGACTCTGTTTAAAGTCACCACCTTGTCTGAGGTCATGTTCAAGTGTATCTTGCTAGTTCCTTCAACCTTTGTAGCAACGAAGTTAGCCATGAGCAACTTTTCATCCGCTTTGGCTATAGAATATGATGCAAATAATTTTTTGTTGGCACAAATATGGCAGGAGGCACCAAAATCTATCCACCATTTATTTGGATTTCCAATCAAGTTGCATTCCAAAAGCATTGCATGTAGATCGTCCATCTCTTTTTTGGATTCTGTCAAATTTGCTTGATCCTTCTTCTTGTCCTTCATAGGAGCCCGAAATTCAGTTGTCCTGTGACCAAGTTTGCCACAATTGAAGCAGTTTCCTGTGAACTTCTTCTTAGGAGGATTGCTCTATGGTCCAAGTGCTTTCTTTATTTTTCTTGATTTTGTGGGATCTTCTTTAACAATATTTTATCCAGAGGTATTTTCTGCCGCCTTGTATCTTCTTCGATTCTCAAGTTTACCAAGAGATCTTCAATAGTCGACTCCTTACGTTTATGTTTCAAGTAGTTTTTGGAGTCCTTCCACATCGGAGGTAACTTATGAATAATGATTGCCACTTGAAAATCATCATTCACAACCAATCCTACATTAAAGATTATGTGAGTATTAATAACAGACTTAATATATTCAATACAAGTATTATATTATATACCTTCGACAAGAAGATCATGAATTATAACCTGCAACTCCTATACATTGATGACAACAGTCTTACTGTCTGTCATCTTATATAGTCTAGAAACATTGCCATAATGAACTTCTTCATTCCGACATCCTCTGTTTAGTACTTCTTTTCCAAAGTATCCCCAATTTCTTTTGAGGTTTTCATAGTACTGTTCACATTGTATAAATCATTTTGCACCTCACTCATAATGTAGTTTTTGCACAGAAAATTTTAATGCTTTGAAGCTTCTGTTATCAAGAATCGTTCTTCACCCAGAGTTTCATTCGACAGAATAGAAACGTTCTCACTAATAAACTTCTGTAGACTCAACATAGTCAGATAGAAGAACATCTTGTGTTGTCATCTCTTGTAATCGACTCCAGAAAACTTTACAGGTTTCTCCACCGATGCAATTGCAGCATTTGTACGCTTGGGTGCAACTAATGTTGTTGCAGTACTCATTGTTCCAAAATTTACTTTATTTGATTTAGTTATTTTTTTCATTGCAAAAAGTTTAGTATATGAAATACTAACATTAAATATATAATATTTATACAACTTGTTTCTGATTTAATGAAGAAGTTCTTATATTCTTCTAATTATTAACCAAATGAATATTAAATTCAAACAGAGTAGAAAACCAGAAAGATTTTAATCTCCAGAAACCTCAAATACATAAACAAATATTGATTAAATTTCTTAAGCTTATTAGCTCTTGTATTTAGGCTAGTAAAACAAAAGCATAGATCTGTTAATATGGGCTAGGCTCGTTGGGCCGGCCTGGCCTAACCCATGATTTGATAGGGTTGGGCTACGATTTTTGGAGCACATTTTAGAAGAGAACCTTTTAGCCCAGCCTGAGTAAGCCTGCCGATTTGTGAGACTTCAAAAATATAGATAGGGCCGGCCTTTGGGACAAATAAAAATTAATTAAAAAATAAAAATAAAATAGAGTATTAAAAATAACAAGAGTCTAAACTCAAAATCTGCTTAAAGTTTGAAATATTACAATTTAAATATAAATTATGTTTATAAAATATGTACTACATAAAATCAAAATTCCCTAAAATTTCAAGGAATTACTACATAGGCCTTAGCCTATGGAATATTGTCATAATTTTTGTGTTTTATTATGATCATTGGAAAACAATTAAGTTAATATTTTTATTTAGCAATTTATGTTTTTACTTGAAATCAAGCTCAATAAATATCATAAAGATAATTTTACATCTGGATTTGATTAACAAGTAATAACACTAATACCATGTAATATTATCTTGTCAATATTTATGAGAATAGTTTTAAATTATAATTTAATTTTAAAAATTATAAAAAGTATACTTTTAAGAAAAGAGGGTTGGCCCGACAAGCTTGTAGCCCACATACGTATGGGCTGGGCCAATCAGGAAGAGCCCATTCTATTAAAAACAAAACTTCACTTGGTCTATCCTTGAACAAATCCATGATAAATCAAGTGATCCTCCACCAAAATTTAACAATGCCAAAAAAAATTGAAATACTTCTTAAAAGGGTATATTATTTCATTCCTCTTGAAGCTCATCTAAATGTTGTATAGAGAAAATCATTAACTCCAAGAACTCACTCATCGGTAGATCTTCAGATTTCCATATTTCACAACCCGAAGCCTTGATAGAACCTACCATAACCCACATATAGATAAGACAATGCATATCCCAGAATGACAAGTAAAAGACATTATAGGTAGGAACAACAAGCAACATGATAGAACTGCAACAATTTAATGAAAGTAATGGAAAATAAGAACAACAAAAGATATATATAAAACCAAAACAAAATATCAAAATCACACGACCTGGTAGTAAAAAGTACAAACCTACTAAAAAAATACAAGTCCCAAAAGTCGACCAACAATATAAACTTGTCTCAAGTACAAGAGACTAGTCAAAACTATAAACGAAAGAAGATAGTCTGCTCCAGGATGCCATAAGCTCACCATCGGTCTTGAATATCCTCGTAGTAGGCTCAAATTCAATGATAATGATGGGTGCTCCGACCTACATCACGAAAATAAACTTAGTGTATAGAATGAGTACAAAATCAATAGGAACACAAAAAAACTCAAAAAGGAGAGGAATGAAGAAAATCTAGGTTAGGGTATAAGGTTGGCACGCCAACCTAGTCCCAAATTGCTGAGACCCCAGTGCTGGCACACTACAGACACATTGCGCCAGCTTGGGAGTTATTGAAGGGAAATCCTAACATTTTCATGACCTGATTTCCCGAGTCATGATGACACTTCTATAACCCACTAGTAGGTAAGTCAACCCGTACTCAGAATAACCAGTAGTGAGTAAAACAGTAGAACTAAGCAGAACAAATAGTAGATAATAAAAATAAGACATAAGTGGAAACAAACAAACTCTATGTACAATAGATTTCCTCCCAGAACATGGAAGTCACGAGTACATAACTATCTAATATGAAAATACAAGTCCTAAAAGTGGACCACAACAAGACGTCTCAAAGGCAAAAGACTAGCTAATCATATACTGAAGGTGACAACCTAATCCAGGACGTCAAGTGCTCACCCTCGTCTCCGATCCCCAAAAATTGCAAAAGATGGCATGAACGATCAATGTTGGTATCTAGTACCTGAGCCTGCATCACGAAACAGAGTACCAAGAAAAGGTAATTTGTTGGCATCAAAGGCCGACTGAGTAGGAGAGGTAAAAACATTATGAAAAGATAGAATCTAGATACAAACAAAGGTCTAAGAGAATATGAAAAAAAGCACATGAGCATATCGAAAGTAAATCTAACTACAGATAAGTTAAATCTAACTGGACCCCCATAAGCCCAAAAGGTACAAAGGTACACAAAATAGCTAAGCTGCCTTAAATCTGGATCCAATAAGAGTACTCTAGGTCTTGCACCCTAAGTGATGACCTCTAGCTAGAGATAAAAGCCTCAAACCATAAACCATCAACCTCGAACAGCAGATAAAGGCCTCAAACTGTAAACAATAGCCTCAAACTGGAAATAACAACCTTGAACCGTAAACATCAACCTCAAGTTGAAAATAATCATAGTATCCAATCAACTCCTAAACTAGCTAGCAAGAGTGACAAGCGGCGTGTCAACTCCAAAGAAGATCTCAATATCATAACTAAGTTATCGTGTAATGACGAATACCCACAAGAATCAACAGAAGGCTCCTAGCCTAGAACAATCCTATCCAAAGTCGATGCAAAAGCACAAAACCTTTAATAATGCATCAGAGCCACATATAGGAAGAGTAGAGATAAGGTCTATAAAGTTGCGAAATTATCTAAACTAAGGCTGATACTATCAAACTCAAGTCTTCTATTCTAGTCTACAAAGATGTAGTTTGTTCGAAACGACGTCACAGATGAAACAAGGCTAGGCAACACTAGTCTATCCTAGATAAAGGATGAGCATGCTCAATACAACAAGTAACAATGAAATTAATACACAACATCATATAACATCACAACATAAACCCCAACTAGCATGGTAATAAACTTGAAAATATACCGATCAATCCTAAAACATGGTATCTAAGATGGGAAATAAGTATAACTAGGTACCCGCCCCCAATTCAGTCTAATCAACAAACATTTATACATTCAAGCTCAATCTAAACAGAAGGCAAGTTGTACTCAACCTGTAGGCTGACTGTACGCACTCTAAATCACAAGGCCGGAGCTTTTTATTTTCGAATAGCCTCCAACGCTTCCACTCTATAAAAAAAAGGATCACAACTTAAGTACGGTCACTTAGACACCAAAAACACATAAAATGGAAATGGATCAATTTCAAAGTCAAATGGAAATTGTGGGACCCATACTAAAATTTCAAGAATTGACTCTATTAAGAGCTCCTAATTAATTTCCCAAAATTGTGTCCTAAAGTGGAACACAAAATAGGACTCGAGATAACAAGCAACCACACATGCACAAAAAACACAAAGAAAGCTCAATTAAGAGAAGGGACAACCCACAAAAATGGTAATTCACCTCAAACTAAGAAAGCTAAACACTTTCCAATTACTCCACAATGTAGCCAAAACATTCGTAGATTTACCGAACTTTGAATTGCCAAAATCGAAGCTAAATGAGGGAGAAATCACTATTTGAACTTTTACCATAGTTATTGATCGTGTATGTCTTTATAAGTAAAGACATATCATCAATGACCTTCGTGAATGCAGACATCGTGAGCGCAACGAGGGCCATGCTATTGCAGCCACGAGAGAATCGGGGTACCGCGATCCTGACAAGGACCCCAAACGCAACCCCCGCGATCGCGACCAGAGCCCCGTGAACGCGGCCAACAGGCTACCTGACCTCCACGAACGCGGAAAAAGGCCCACAAATGCAAAGGCCATTTTTCCTGCACCAGTGATCCATATCAGCTGTATTTTTGCTAGTTCTAAATCTCTTATTGGGCGTTTCAAAATCGTATAGAACCCCGTGAATGCAAATAAAATATGCAACCCAGTCAAATTCGATATTTCGGACTCAAAGGAACAACCAAAAATCCCATTCAAGGTCATCTCGATAAAAGTGGTTCCCACCCCCTAACTCCATTTTAAGCAGAAATCTACAAAGGAACACATAATTAGACTAGCAGCCTCGAGATCCAAATGAAGGATCCTTTGTCACGACCCAAGGGTACCCCCTAGACGTAACAAGATACATAGCACCCCGAAAAGGCACCATGTAAGCCACTTAGCATACCATAACATAGGCATAGAATAATAAAGAGTAAAAATGCATTTCAAGTCCTAATTTTTCCATGGGGGAAAACGGAAGTCTCAAATAGCCATCTATTACAATTCTTGAATCAAACAGGGTCACAACCCATACAACATAATCCGAAAGTCAAATACAATAATAAAACTACTAAATAAAGATATATGTCCTCGAATCATGAGGACTCACCAACAAGCAAGGACAAGTGAGTAAGTCTAAGCTCTAGCCACAATGGGGGCCACCTTGAGAATCCGACCCTACACTTGGGGAAAATGTAGGAAAATATAGGTTAGTACAAAGATGCACTAAGTATGATAGCCATGCATAAAATCGTGAAAACATGCTAAAAGCGACATTTTAGTAGAATGCATGCCATTTGCTAGGTCAAAGCACCATTTTTAAGATAATGGAAAAACATAAGTCATAAGAATAATCAACTCATATATCATCATATCATAAGAGAAACATATCATACTTATCCTCAAAGTATACTTGTGCAATGCATGAATAAGATCCCATAATCCCACCCATACTAAGTATAGCCTCTTGAGTATCTATAACTCATCATTCATACTCTTGTTCATACCATTATCATAATGGGATAAGCCTTAACCGACATAGACTATGTGAGCTTAACATGGAATCTGATGTCTACCCCACACCGAAAAGGGGTTGTCCTACTTGCCTAAGGTAGAACCATACTCTTAGCTTAGGTGAATCCACTAGCTAAATAGCCTATAAGGGCACATAGTTTATGGGATAAGGAGGTTGATACTAGAAATCCAGAATCAACTATGGTAGAAGGTTTCCATCTCATGAGATACATACTTTGGGAACTCGGACTCAACTAAGGTAGAAAGAACCCATTTGGAAAGCCAGACTCAACTAGTGTATAAGCTTCCATCTCATATTCATATCCACTCGGTGCTAAGCATTAATTCCCACGGATTGCATATTAAGTCTTCACTTAGGTTCATATTCATGGAAGAATGTCTAGACACTCAATCTAACATAATTCATACTATAACTCATAGATTCACTAGGTGAGAATATCCTTTCAACCTTAGAATCATCATATTGTGAGAAAACCTTTCACGTCATATCATATTCATGCATAAGTGTGTACATGAGGATAACTTCCAAAAACACAACAACTAGATCATAATCATATTCACTTTACTCTCAAAGTGCTCTTAAAGCATATACATAGATCACATAATCATGCATAATTCTCATTCTTTTCCCTTCAATGACCATAGATCATATTCAATCCACACATCTAGAATTACTACATTAGACATGGATATAATCATAATTCAAGTAACTCAACTATCAAAAGCATAATCTTATAAGATTCTTCTATAATCAACAAACCCACATCACAAGATCATAATTGAGTAATATGGGGGTTTCATGGGTTCTTGGGGATTTAAACATAAAAACCATAATAAATCATTAATTCAAGCATAATATAAACTAAATCAAACATTAGAATCATTTTTTAAAGGAACCCATAACTTGGAGACAAACCCTAGCTTTTGGGAAATTTCTATCTTTGAAATTGAGCTTTGAAGGGACTCCATATGTCACCCCGAAGCTATCCCCAGGACGCATACACAGGACCTAGGATCACGAGTGACCCCAAGCTAACCCTGCTGCCATATCATAAGCATACTAAAGATAAAATGAAGTAAAGAAATACTGTGCAGAAGCTAAAGATATTCTGAAACGATGGGGAATACCCATACTAAATCTGAATGTATAAATACTGAGAGTTTAACAACAACTGAAAAGTCAAACTCAAAGGCTAAAGCTAAATCTAATTATGTCTGAAATAAGCCTCTAACTGACTAGAAGTGTTGGGATATGCCCCTGCTAAATCTAGCAAAATCTGAAACTAAGACTAAAAGCAAAGGAAGATAATCATGTCAATCATCCTCGAAGAATGAGGACTCACCATTGATGCTGCGGAATTGAAGATTGGGAACAGATTTATGCATGATCTAGAATTTGAGAACCTGAACCTATATAACGAGAAGATGTAGCATAGAGTATGCGTCAGTACTTGAAAGGTACTGAGCATGCAGGATATAATAACATGAACAAATATATAATCATAACTGAACCAAAGCATATATCTGAGCAATGATAAGAGAAAAGCATGACACTAAACTGAGAATACAGAATATGAACTGACTGAATGCAATGACCAAGTTTATAACATATTGAGACTGAATACTAAATTGTGACTAATGACGTGGTCAATGCAATAGAATCTAACTGTAAGGGAGCTACTAATAATCGACATAAAACCACATGAGCTAAATGTGGAATCTGCTGTATACGCCCCATCAAGAGGACCCAATATACCCTTCTAGAGGTATAGAGGTATGACTGGTGTGATCACTAAATTGATGCCTACAGAGGGGACTTACAACCTACGGGGCACATAGTTCTGGGACTTGAGGGTGACTGACTCTAGTCCACTCGGTATTAAGTTTCTCCCAATTGATTATGTAATTAACAATGTATGACTGAATTTATATAATACTGGATAGCTCAAGAACTGACATGCTAACTGAAAATGCAACATTAAGTACTGATAATGAAACATTCTTAACTAAGACATCTATATGATACATTATGACTGAAATACTGAATAACTCAAAATACTGACATGCAGATACTCATACTTGAAAACTCTTTCTCAAAAACAATTCAAAATCATATCATACTATGATCATTGATGATTTGGGAAGTCATACTACATAAACATTGATGGTATATCTAGATACTATATTGTTCATACATTAATGGCCTACTCGATTGTCATACTAATCATGTTTTAAAAGCTCTTTCTCAAACTCATCTTAACTTTCTCAAAAACTCAGTTTAAAACTCAAGTGTTGGCTTTAAAAAGCTTCTCAAGATTTAAAACTCAAAATAGGGTTCATGCTGAAATATACTGATAATGTAATGTTTGAAACTAGAGCATGTATATCTGTTTAACTGACCTAGCATGTGTAATTCATGAACTAAAAGAACTACATGGCTAGGAATCTGAATTTATGAATGAATCTACACAAAACGATACTGAATTAATGACAATCTGATTTGGATCATTCTAACAGCTGAAACCCAACAATTTCTAACATTCAAGAAACCCTAGGTCTAGATAATCTGAAGGGAATCAAGAATCTAACTGAATTCTAGGGACCTAATGGGTGAAAGGAACCAACTAGTGAAATCCCACATACCTAGTGACGAATTCCACGGAGAAATCTTTCGATTTCGTGGCTGAAACTGATGAAAACCTACTGTGTTCTTGGACTAGGGCTTGGTTGACTCTTTCTCCTTTTTTTCGTTCAACTTGATAATTTTTTGGAGAATAAGTTGACTAGGGTAAGTTTTAATTAAGCTGCTAGGCTTAAACTGACCAAAACTACGTGGTTTAGGGGTTAAACGACGTATTTTAGGGGTTCAACGCATAAGAGAAAGGACCAAAACGACCCTAACTGTATTCTTGCGAAGTGTAACACCCCAGAATTTTATTGAGCTAAGACTTGAACCATCCTTCGTTGTGAGTAGAATTTTACCGAGGAATTAAAATTTCTGTAAGTGTTATGTTCACTAGATGTAGCACCTTGAGTTCAAAAAAGAACTAAATTGGAGATAGAAAAATCTGAAATTTTGCAAGTTAAGCTAAGTATGAGTTTTGCGTTGACTTCAAACGACTATAACTCCTAACTCAGGATGATTTAGGTGTACTACCAGATACCTTAGGAAATACCGCTGAATTATCTTTCCAACGCCACCGATTTTGCTCAGTTTTGATATTTTATGAGGGAGATATGTCCATTCGAAGTTGGGTTGTCTAGATAAGGAAAGTCAAAACCGGATTTTAGAGGGGTATTTTGGTCTTTTCCTTACCCAATCAGATTTAATTCATTTTTAGTAATATTTTAGGGATATAATATAATTAGGTTCGGTTTTATAATCCTAGTTTACGCCTAGGGTTTTAGTTGAGAGTTCAAGAAGAGAAAAGAATAAGAGAGAGGAGGAGAAAAGAGGAGAGGATCAAGCGTTCGTCGAGATTCTTGCATCTTGTTGCAGATTTTTGCCATGGGTTTAATCCCTAAGAGTTATGTAAGCTTCCATAGTGTTGGGTTAGTTCACCCACACGCCAATCAAGTTATTTTCAGCGAAATTTCATTCTTGAAGTTGAAAGATTTGAGTTCTTGATAGGTGTTCTTGAAGTACATTCTAAATCTTGTTGTGTAGGGATTTTGATGATTTCTTGAGATAAAATTTAGTAATTTGAGTGTTGTTTTGAGTATATTAGAGTGTACTTATGTTAAGTAATCGAATCCAACTGATTGGGAAAGAAACCGTTAGATTCTAGGCGAATTAGGGTGAGAAAACGAGCAAAGAATTTCGTCGGATTTTCTGGGTTGGGGCCTGGTGCGATGCGCCAGCCAGAGCGCCCCAAACCCTCCTCTGAAATTTAGGGGCTGACGCCCCACGCCACCCATAGCGCCAGGGTCGCCTACCCCATCCAGTTTGTCGTCGGTTGCGCCGTTTGAGTTCGTTTAAAGTGCACCTTCACTCCTTTTCGATTCTAAACACTCTAAAGTCCTTCTAAACACCTAAAATCATTCCTAGCATGATCATAACCTTGAATTCATAATTCAAATTCAAGGTAGAGTTAAGACTTAAGTTTTGAGAATTCTTTCGAACATTCTAAGAAAATCCCTTTGAGTCCTTTTGGTGAGTCTTCTACAACTTCTAGTAACTTGTTTCAAGACTCGAGCAAGTGAGTGTGAGGATGAGGAGGATGTACTCATAAGTCTACTTTGTCATCATGAGATCTTTCATATCGTGAACCATAACTCTTGAATTCAAAATTCACATTCAAGAGAGAGTTAAAAGTAGAGTTCAAGAAAGCCATTGAGTTCAATTGTGAATCCTTTGAGATCAACCATCGATTTGAACTAAGTGTTGAGGTACTAAGTAAGAGAATGAGAAGTGTCGTATACATGAGTTTCGTGTAGTTTGTAGACCTTCGAGTCAAGTCGTTCATGTCCATAACTTCCACATGAACTTCATCAGTTGAGTACCTTTAAAAAGAGTAGTATCTTCAAGTCTTGAGTATTGAGTTCCTAATCCCCTTTGAGATTATATTTCTAATCATGGGACTATTACATGTTACCCATGAAGTCTTTGAGTTGAGTAGTTCATGCTCATAATTCTGCATGAACCCTATAAGTCGAGCAATCTTGAGATGAGAAGTTTATTTGAGTCATTGAGTTGAGTAGTTCATGCTCATAATTCCGCATGAACCCTTTGAGTGGAGAATTCTTGAAATGAGTAGTATCAGTGAAGTTCTTGAGTTCCAAGTATTGAGTTCTATCTATGGTTATTGAAAACCTTGCATTGAGTCGTTCATGTTCATCATTCGGCATGAACCATATTTTACTAACCACAGTTTTTGGAAAATACAGTTCCCACGATCGTTGGATCTTGTCGTGGTGAGAGAGGATATAATGTGAAAAAGGATAATACGTGAGAGAAAGAGATCGAGAGATTGCCTGAATGAAATAGCAGATGATTAAAAGAAAATCAACAAATACTAACTACAGTCTAATAAAGTATTAATTCATTTATGTGGAAGCATTGAAAAAATATATTAATTCTTTGAGACAAAACTAGAAACTAATTGACCTGAACCATAGAGTTTTCACCGAAAACAGAGAAACCAAATTGAAACAAGAATGTAAAATATTTGATTCCTCACCAATTCAATTCTCAAAAAAAATCCTTGACAAAAAAGGAAAGAGAAACCAGTTGCCACCAACAAGTGATAAAAATAATTCACATAAGCACATGTTTTAACAAGTTAAATGTAAGCATATAATTATAATATATTTATCATTTTTGTGTCTTTCATATGACAGGTACTCATACAAAATATAAACAATAAACATATTTATAAAAGTTTTGGTTGCCTATTTTAAACTATTTTTTCTATAGTGTTGAGTTCGATCGTTATTTCAATGAGATGACTCCGTTGGTTGATAAATTGATTTTATTGAGTATCTAAATACCATTTTGGGTGGGGTGGTATATTCATTTTTCACTTGCAGGACTCCAACTGAGTCCCAAAGGTCCTTTCGGGAATTTAGATGTTTGTTCCAAGCTATTGATGCATTCACTCCTTCGATATGACTGTCCCTCATTTTACTTGAATTAATGCAAGAAATTCGAGGAAAATGAAGTTGACTAATCAAATTTTGATCGACCACGTCTTCATCTTTGGAAAAGGGATTTGGTATGGACTTTAAGAATTGTGGCCAAACCCTCGAAATGGGTTTCTTACATATCTCAGGCTATATGAGAATTCAGGTCACTTGTAGTTCGATACACTTGATTTCACGCACAATTTTGAAAGAATTCATAAGTCATTCCGATAACAAATTATGATGAGACCGAAATGACCGGGAATAAGATTTGAGGGTGAATGTCGGAATACATCTAAACTTTTAACATCGAGCCCGTCTACATATCCCTCAATTTAGGGAATCAGACTGCTTGTAGTTCGACTCAATCGGTTGAAAAGAAAATCTATTATGCAAGATATCTTTTGGTTCTGGAGGAGTGACAAGTAAATCGAGTATGAAAAGGGCTTTGTAACCTCTTAGCCATGAATGTGGTGCACTTCACACTCATAAGTAAGAACTTACACGGACATAATTTCCAAATCTCTTGGTGTATTGTCACTCAGATTGGAAAGCTATTTCCAGTAGAGACCAAAACTTTTCGGACGCCAAACTGAAACCGACAAACCCCAAGATAGACCCACATGCCTTCTGATAGGGGTGTGATTTGATTGTGGTGGAAGTCGCTCCTCTGCTCGTGTCCTAAGAGTTTGGCACTCCTCTTTGGACTATGTCTCAGTTCGCTGCTAAGAAAAAGTTCCACATTGTACTGCATTCTTTTTTATGTCGTTCGCACCTGTGGTTTGTTTTGGAGAATTCATCCTTTCGAATGCTCTCGACAAAGACTGAAATAAAAGTCATTAGCATAAAAATGCAATTCAAATGGGAGACAATGTCTTTTACCATGTTGACACTTAATTGTTCTCCTTGAAAATTTGACGTCAACCCCATCGGGTTTGACGTAAAGCAAATAAAGCTTGTGTCTTATATTTTCCATATAATCTTCAATGTACTCTTCTTTTGATGTCAAAGCAATAAAATAGGCTGATGTAATATGTTGATAATTCTCTTGATGTCGTTTTTGCAAAGAAAATAATGCAGTCAATGTTGATATTCTTGTGATGGGTAAATCTTTCTCCCGCGATGTATGAATCTCTTTTCGTGATGTGTGAATCTTCGCTTGCCATGCATGACTTCTCCGCGATGCATGACTTTTTCCGCAATGCATGACTTCTTTCTCTTGCTATACATGACTTTTTCCGCAATGCATGACTTCTTTGTCTTGCTATGCATGACTTCTTTCTCTTGCTATGCATGACTTCTTTCTCTTGCAATGCATGGTTTCTTCTTCTTGCTATGTATAAATCTCTTCCCGCGATGCATGATTTCTTTCTCTTCCAATTCATGACTTCTTCTTCTTGCTATGTATAAATCTCTTCCCGCGATGCATAATTTCTTTTCCGCGATGCATGAATCCTTCTCTTGCTATGCATGAATCTCTTTCCCGCGATGCATGACTCTCTTTCCCGCTATGCATGGCTTTTTCTCTTGCTATGCATGGTTTCTTCTTCTTGCTATGTATAAATCTCCTCCCGCGATGCATGATTTCTTTTCC
>JAJOOH010005146.1:0-17235 GCA_029582605.1 Solanum gracilifrons
AGGTGGAATATGATTGAGAACCAACTATCTAAATATACTATACTATAACCAACTGCCTTTGTTGATCCACCTCCTCCACTACAAGGGCATCACATGATCACAGTATACAAATCAAAGTAACATCATTTATCACTTGTTCCTAACAACAAAGAAGAGATCTTGAGGGAACCAAAAACTGCTAAGGAAGCACTAAAGGCACCTCATTGGCTTGCAGTTATGCAGGTTGAAATAAATGCTTTACATAGCAACAAGAGACATGGATATTGGTGTTTAAATTGGCTTGTATGAACTTAGTTGATTCAAATTGGGTGTTCAAGACCAATGTCATTCCCCGAGCCTACACCTTGGGCGGGACTGACACTAGAGAACCATTGATGGCCCCAAGCGAACCCTTGGCCTGGCTTAACTCTTAGCAAAAGACTTAACTCATGATAAAAGAAAGTATTAAAATACAATCATACTAAACTGTCTCAATGAATAACTTAGAATGTTTTAAAGATCAACACTCAACTGGCCAAAAAGAGCAACTCAAGATTCAGCATAAGCCAATAACAAGATAATGGCAAATGAACTAACTGCCTATGAAGCCTCTAAAATTGTGAGATATATCGGGACAAGACCCCCGATCATCCTAACAACTGAAAACTACTAAAGCAATGTAGATAGAGATCCTCCGGAAAACAAAGAGGCTCACCACAAGACTCTGAATGCTCAACTGGATCAATGAACCACTGGATGTTGATCCTGGTTACCTGTATCTGCATCATAACAATGATGCAGGCCAAATGGCGTCAGTACATTGAATGTACGAACATGCGAGGGGAATACTAAAACAAGACATAAGCTTAAAAGAACTGAAAGAACATTATTGGGCTCAACTCAACTCAACTTAACTCATTTCAACATAAAGCAATAATATGAATGCAGTATAGAGAAAAGCTTTTAAAACATGGATAACAACTCTGTGTATTTAGAAATACAATAGTAACTCTGTATGTATGCAAAGATACAATATAAACCCTGGAATGTATATAAAAATACAATGTACTTCTGTGTATATAAGAATACAAAATACTTCTATGGGAGTTTCTCTAACCGACAACTATCACTTAAGAGTTATTGTGATGATACAATATTTTGCCTCACGCTGCCAGGGCCGCCCTATACCTAGCTGAGGGTATAGAACCTTCCTACTAAGTGGATCCACTAGTCTATGCTAAAAAGAACTAAGGAACCATCTAAAAAGTATGACCCTTTCAACCCATGATGACTATATGGTTTATGGAGGCTGGGAGTTGTCTGAACTCTCCCCCATATCGCTGCTCAATACTACTCTCAAAAGATACTAGCTCATATGTTTAAAAACATAACTTCTTTCTGTGGTTTGAGATAATTGCTCAAACTTAGCTCAAAGGATCTCTTGGAAATCAAAGTTTCCTCCCTTGCTTAATTGTAAAAGTATTTGTTTTTTACTAAAATCTAGCTCATACGCTCTATTGGAAATCGGTGTTTATTTTCTTGTTTAAATGTGAATACATTTACCCTTTTGGGAATACATAGTCTCGATATACTCTTTTGAAGAAATGAACTTCAATCTTTACTCTTTACTCAACTCAAAACTCAAGTCTTAAAACAAGGTTAAAACATTTGTAAAAGACTTTTGGAAAACTCTTATGAACTTTTCTTGACTTGACTCTTAACTTTCCTTGAATTGAATTATGGATTCAATGCTCATGATCTCATGTTGTTTAGACATTCCTTAGAGTGTAGAAATCAACTAGAAAACATAGGTACGTTTTAAGGGAACTTATATGGAAAGAAGTGGGAAAAGGTAGAAAACATGGCGTCCCTGGCACTGTGAGTGGCGCGGGAACCAGAGCTTAAACTGTAGAACCTGGGTTGGGGAACACTGGCTGGCACGGTGCCCCAGAGCCCAAACAACAAACCCCAAAGTGGGGCGCTCTGGCTAGCGCGACGCCCCATACCCCTGCCCAGAAATCCCCGAATTTTCTTGCTCGTTTTTCAACTATAAACCCTCTAGATTTAATTGGTTCTGTCCCCAAACCCTTAGATTCGAATACATAACCAAAATATGCAAGAATCTACTCAAATCGATATCTAATTTCATGAATTTAAATTAAGAACTCCTCAACAACTTCAACAATCAAGAACCCAATAAAAACTTCAACAAAATCCAACAAGAACTCAATTTCTATACTTGCAAAACATAATTTTTCGCTGAATAAAATCAGGATTGGCGCGTCAGTGAACAAACCCAATGATATGTGATCTCACATACCTCATAGGGATCAACCCTTGGCGAAATCCACAAGAAAATCTTCAAGAACGCGACGATCCTAAGCTTCTTCTCCTCTTCTTTCTCTTTTCTCAAAACCCTAACTTATTTTTATGAACCATAAATTGAATCCAATCAGTTTAGAACCCAACTTAATTACCAAAAACGAATTTAATTAATTGGGTAGTGAAAAGACCATAATACCCTTCTAAAATTCATTTTTAACTTTCCTTATCTAGACAGCCCAACTTCAAATGAGCATATCTCCCTCATAGGAACTCGAAATTGATCAAACTCGGTGGCATTGGAAATATAATTCAAAGATATTGCCTACGGTATCTTGTAGAACATATAAATCATCCTGAGCTTGGTGTTATAGTCATTTAAAGTTGACCCAAAACTCATACTTAGCTTAACTTTGTCAAACTTTCCAAATTTGATTATTTCCAAAAACGGTTTCTTTCTAATTATAATTATTTATATTAGCGAGGTGTTAAAATATCTCCTCCTTGGGAACATTCGTCCTCCAATGAGATTACTCTTAGTAGGCTAAGGCGTAACATCTAACACCTAGCTCAAACACCCAATAAGCAAAAATGTAAATACAACATGCCAACTTAAAATAAAATCCAAGAAAAGGATTAGTACCTTAATTTGGAACTTCTCTGGATTCGAAGAGATATGGGTATCTCTTCTTCATATCCTCCTCAGCTTCCCAAGTAGCTTGCTCAACAAACTAATTTCTCCCCAAAACTTTGACTGATGCTACTTCTTTAGTTCTCAACTTGTGAACTTAGCGATCTAGAATCTGAACAAGAATCTCCTCATATGATAAGCTACCCTTGATACCAATATCTTCAGTAGGTATGATAAGTGAAGGATCGCCCATGCACTTCTTCAACATGGAGATGTGAAATACCGGATGAATCGCTGCTAACTCTTGGGGTAGCTTTAACTCATAAGCTACATTGCCAATCCTCTTGGATATTTTGTAAGGACCAATATACCGGGGACTAAGTTTCCCCTTCTTGCCAAATCTCATAACACCCTTCATGGGTGAAACTTTCAAGTAAACCCAACCATCTACTTCGAACTCTAAGTCTCTTCTCCTAACATCTGTATAGGATTTTTGACAACTCTGCGCTATTTTCAACCTCCCTTGAATAACTTTTACCTTCTCCATAGCCTGATGAACTAAGTATGGTCCTATCAACCCAGCTTCACCAACTTCAAACCATCCAATAGGAGATCTGCATCTTCTCCCATAAATAGCTTCATAAGGAGCCATTTGGATGCTAGAGTGGTAACTATTATTGTAAGCAAACTCGATGAGAGGTAGGTGATCATTCCAATTATCCTTGAAATCAATTACACAGTCCCTCAACATATCTTCTAAAGTCTGAATGGTGCGCTCTGCTTGACCATTATTCTGAGGATGGAAAGCAATACTCAAGTTCACTTCAAACCCAAACCTTTCTGGAATGACATCCAAAATTGTGCAGTAAATTGTGCTCATCTATCTGAAATAATCGATATCGAAACCCCATGAAGTCTTACTACCTCTTGAATATACAACTTAGCATAATCTTCTACTGAATGAGTAGTCTTTACCGGTAAAACGTGGGCTGATTTAGTCATTATATCAACAATTACCCAAATAGAATCATGTTGCATGCGAGACCTTGGTAAACCTGTGATGAAATCCATATTGATCATCTCTCACTTCCATTGATCAAACCAGATCCTAGCGACACCCTTCATTTGGTATGCAGCTAGTTCCACCCTCTCAGCATCAGCAATATGCATGATCTCAAAAACCTTCTGAAGTACCTCAACAAAGTTTTCTGGATCCTCAGTAACACTTGAACCTGTGAAGCTTGGTGGATTCATCCCTAAGAACTCACAGATCCTTGAAGTATCAGCCACTTAATGTTAATTCTCTCTCTGTTGCCCAGCTTGGTTGGTCACGACTTGGCTCAACATCTTGATGGCCTCACGGAACTCAGCAGTAGTGACCTTTCCTTGGGATTGCACTTCTGGTGCATTAGGTACCCCTTGTTCTTGTGGTTCAACATTTCTTCTAGCCGGATGACCTCTGACATCTCTTCGTGGAAGCATGATCTGAAAGACACGCATAAGCACAGGTTAGAAGAAACATTTTAGAGATAAACTCTATCGCACAAAATAAGTATGAAAGAAGTGAGATAGTTCCTAAGATGTTGCAACCTCCTAATTATAGATGTGGGGCGCGCTTCACACCGATAAATATGACTCTACAGAAATGGCTTCATAGACTCCCTAGGACTCCTGAACTCTGTGCTCTAATACCAATTTAGTCACGTCCTGAGCCTACACCCTGGGCGGGACTAGCACTCGAGAACCATTGTTGGCCCCAATTAAACCCTTGGCCTAGCTTAACTCTTAGGGGAAGACTTAACTCATGATAAAAGAAAGTATTAAAATACAATCATACCAAATTTTCTCAATGAATAACTTCGAATATTTTAAAGATAAACATTTAACTGGCCAAAAGGGAGACTCAAGATTCAACATAAGCCAATAACAAGATAATGACAAATGATCTAACTAAATGTCTATGAAGCCTCTAAAACTGTGAAGGATGTCAGGACAAGACCCCCCGATCATCCTAACAACTGAAAACTACTAAAGCAATGTAAATAGGGATCCTTCGGAAAGCAAGGAGGCTCACCACAAGACTTTGAATGTTTAACTGGATCAACGAAGCGCTGGATGCTAATCCTGGTTACCTGTATCTGCATCATAACAACGATGCAGACCAAATGGTGTCAGTACATTAAATGTACGAGCATACAAAGGGAATATTTAAACAAGACATAAGCTTAAAAGGAACTGAAAGAACATACATGGGCTCAACTCAACTTAACTCATTTAAATATAAAGCAATAATATGAATGCAGTATAGAGAAAAGCTTTTAAAACATGGATAACAACTCTGTGTATTTGGAAATACAGTAGTAACTCTGTATGTATGCAAAGATACAATATAAACTCTGGAATGTATATAAAAATACAATTTACTTATGTGTATATAAGAATACAAAATACTTGTGTGGGAGTTTCTCTAACCGACAACCATCACTTAAGAGCTACTGTGATGATACAATGTTTTCCCTCACGCTGCCAGGGACGCCCTATACCTTGCCTAGGGTATATATTCTGAATACTAAGTGGATCCATTAGTCTATGCTAAAAAGCACTAAGGAATCATCTAAAAAAGTATGACATTTTTCAACCTATGATGGCTACATGGTTTATGGGGGTTGGGAGTTGTCTGAACTCTCCCTCATATCGCTGCTCAATACTACTCCCAAAAGATTCTAGCTCATATGTTTAAAAATATAACTTCTTTCTGTGGTTTGAGATAATTGCTCAAAACTCAGCTCAAAGGCTCTCTTGGAAATCAAAGTGTCCTCTCTTGCTTAATTGTGAAAGCATTTGTTCTTTACTGAAAACTAGCTTATAGGCTCTATCGGAAATCGGTGTTTCCTTTATTGTTTAACTGTGAAAACATTTACCCTTTTAGAAATACATAGTCCCGATATACTCTTTTGAAGAAATGAACTTCAATCTTTACTATTTACTCAACTCAAAACTCAAGTCTTAAAATAAGGTTAAAACATAGGATAAGGGTATGAAAAATACCTCAACTTTGGTCGGATTTGCTGTTGCGATACTAAACTTTCATAAGGACCTATTACCTCCCTAGACTATTTAATACCGTATTTTTTACCCCCTGAACTATTTAATAGTATATTTTAAAGGTATATATGTGCCCACGTGGACACATTACTATTTATAATTTTGCATTATTTTTTATGTCCATGTTGACAAATATATATGTTTAAAATATGGTATTAAATAGTCTAGAGAGGTAATAGGTCCTCATGAAAGTTTAGTATCGAAATAGTAAATTCGATCAAAATTGGGGTATTTTTTAGACCCTTATCCCTTAAAACATTTGTAAAAGACTTTTGGAAAACTCTAATGAACTTCTCTTGACTTGACTCTTAACTTTCCTTGAATTGAATTATGGATTCAAGGCTCATGATCTCATGTTATGGATGATTTCATGTAGTTTAGACATACCTTAGAGTGTAGAAATCAACTATAAAACATAGGTACGTTTCAAGGGAACTCATACGGAAAGAAGTAGGAAAGGGTAGAAAACCTAGCATCCATGGCGTTATGAGTGGCAGGGGCGCCAGAGCTTAAACTTCAGAACCTGGGTTGGGGCGCACTGGCTGGTGCGACTCCCTAGAGCCCAAACTACAGACCCCAAAGTGGGGTGATCTGGTTAGCGCGACGCCCTAGATCCCAGCCCAGAAATACCCAAATTTTCTTGCTCGTTTTTCAACTCTAAACCCTGTAGATTCAACTGGTTCTTTACCCAAACACTTAGATTCGAATACATAACCAAAATATGCAAGAATCTACTCAAAACTATATAATTTCATGAATTTAAATCAAGAACTCCTCAACAACTTCAACAATCAAGAACCCAATAGAAATTTCAACAAAATCCATCAAGAACTCAATTTCTATACTTGCAAAACATATTTTTTTCTGAATAAAATCATGATTGGCGGGTGGGTGAACGAAACCAACGCTATGTGATCTCACATACCTCGTAGGTATCAACCCTTGGCGAAATCCACAAGCAAATCTTCAAGAATGCGATGATTCTAAGCTTCTTCTCCTCTTTTCTCCTCTTCTTTCTCTTCTCGCAAAATCCTAATTTATTTTTATAAAGCGCAAACTAAATCCAATCAGTTTAGACGCCAACTTAATTACCAAAAATTAATTTAATTAATTGGGTAGTAAAAAGACCATAATGACCTTCTAAAATTTGGTTTTGACTTTCCTTATCTAGGCAGCCCAACTTCAAATGGGCATATCAAACTCAGTGGCGTTGGAAAGATAATTCAAAGATATTTCCTACGGTATCTTTTAGCACACCTAAATCATCCTGATCTAGGATTTATGGTCGTTTTAAGTTGACCCAAAACTCATACTTAGCTTAACTTTGTCAAACTTTCCAAATTTGATTATTTCCAAAAACGGTTTCTTTCTAATTCCAAGTCTTTCTAGTAGCGGGGTGTTACAACCAAGTTGAAGGCCAATGGAACAGTAGAAAACTACAAAGCAAAACTTGCAACTAGGGGTTTCTCACAGCTAATTTTGAAGAAACTTTTAGCCCTGTTGTGAAGGCCACAACGTTTAGGGTGGTTCTATCCATTGTTATCAGCTCTAAGTGGGAAATCAGACAGCTAGATGATCTCTTGCAAGATGAGGTGTACAAAAGCCAACCTCCTAGATTTGTTGACCCTGGTACCCTCATGCACCAAGAGCCTGGTTTGATAGGTTTAACATGTATCTCCTACATGTTGGTTTCATGTGTAGTAAGGAAGACCCCTCCTTGTTCACTTTGCAAACTCACAAAGGTACTATATTTTTCTTGTTATATGTAGATGACATTATTGTAACAAGACGTAATCAACGCTCTGAGTTGGGTCTACCATTTGGAAAGTAATTTGCTATGAAAGATCTTGGTCCTTTACACTTCTTTCATGGAGTGGAGGTCAAACATTTTAAAGGAGGAATTCACTTGAATTAGAGTAAGATCTCACTTGTTATCATTAAGATTAAGACGTCTGAATTTGAATGCACATCTGAATGATTAAGATCTTGTCTATAAATTTGAATATTGAATGATTAAGACTGTTTGTTTCCCTCATCATAGATAGAGCTCGCATGCAAGTTCTATCGGGTAAAGCCAATGATTAGAGGCCTCAAGGGCGCAACACCCTCGACCTATTCTAAAACTTTAAATAGTTAGGACGACATGTCTGCAAGTGGGCAGAATTGGTGATGCGAGATGAACTAGAAGTCGGGTTATGGTGCCAAACTGTGCGCTAACCTAGATCTCACAAGGGTGTTGATCGATTAAGATAGCAGGACAATGGTCATAGAAGTCGAAAAGGGGACTTGTGTCTGGTCCGTTGTTGAGGACGCTTCTCTAGACTACAATTCGAAGAACGGAGCCGCTTGATTTTAAGGTTAGGCTATTCTTGGTTCGCTCATTGTTACTAAGGGAATCCTTGTAAGTTTCTTTTCCTCTCCTTATTGATATACTTAAACTTAATGGTTAATACCACTTGATGTGGGGTCCCGCTCGGAGCTCCTAACATGCAAAGGATTTGTCTTATTACGTTGGCCTTCGAGATCGGAGTAGTGATTAACAGAGACAGTCAGGGAATTAGTATTTCGTAGTCAAAGATGAAATTCTTGGATTTATGATAGACGAACAACTGCGTGAACGCAAGTTGCGCCCAAAATCATTAGGTCGAGGGCATTTCTGCCTGGCTTCACGCATAGCGTCACCCACGCACACCACAAGGCATTGCGTGGGGCAGAAGTTGGCCTCTCGTGCGCCTTGAGCACATGACTGTCCTAAATGTGAGTCCACATCGATGGACATTGCGGCAAGTGGTATATATACACTCTAACTCAAATAAAATAGTAGTAAATATAACATTAACAAATTATTAGAAAAAAATATCATTCTTTGATAAACGTTAAGATATTTGAATTATAAATAAGTATTTTAAGTTTGATAGAAATAAAATGGAACTAAATGGACTACATATATAAATTATAATAATAAAAATAATTTTTAGAAAAAAATGCAGTCATCTTTTTTTTTTTAAATAATAAATAACACAAATTGATCTTAAATAAATAAGTGAAACATCTCTATGTTCTATATTGTGTTTGTCCAGGTACTCTTATGTAAAATAAATAATGTACATGATACATTCAAATAATTTTAAGCAGATTTATAAATGCATCATCGTTCGATTTCAACAACAAATGAAATTTTTACAATAAATTTTATCAATTCTGGATAAACAAGAGAAATATTTAAAAGCTTAAAGGAAATAATTTGGATAACTAATAAAGTTGGAGAATAAAAGGCTTGACTTTTTTTTTAAGAAACAAATGTGAAGCACAATTTTTTTTCCGGAAATAAAAGTGTCTTTAAAAGAGTTTTAAAAGAGTTTGAACGAGAATAAGACTTTGTCACTGATCTGATTCATTCATACCTTTCCAGACCCATTAAGAGATTTTAAGTAGAAAAACAAACACACTTAATGACGTAATGTCTGAACCATTCAGATTCATACCTCCATTAAGTACAAACAAATGAGGCATAAGTATGTTGATGAATTACTTGACAAGATAAATATGACATTCGCAAAGCTTGTTCCTACTCCTTTGGCTCAAAAGCATGGTTTACATGAAGTTGTAGGAAGTCTTGTAGATGTCTCTCTCTACCGAATAATATTATGGAGTCTCCTTATTTGACACTCACAAGACAAGATATCACTCGTGCAGTGAATCTAGCAAGTCAATTTATGCAAAGTCCTAATATTGAACAACTTCAAGGAGTCAAAAAGATTTTTATGTACATCAAAGGTACCCTACATTTTGGACTCAGACTTATTTCACAATCACCTTGTAGCTTGTATGGATATTCAGATGATGATCAAGGAGGATGAACCATCACTTTGAGATTCACTACAAGTTATAACATCTACCTAGGTGCAAACTGTATTTTTTGGACTTTCAAGAAATAGATCACAATAGCAAAATCAAGTGCTAAAGCTGAGTATAGAGCACTAGCCTCCACTGCAGCAGAAATGACATGGATCACATATCTATTTCATCATTTTGGAGTGTACCTCAAGTTCAATTCCTACACTGCATTGTGATAACTTGAGTGCTTTGTACATGACATTCAATCCAGTTATGCATGCTAGAACCAAACATGTAGAAATGAACTACCATTTTGTCCTTGAAAAAGTGGCCAGAGTTCAACTTCTTACTCATTTTGTGAGGTCCAAGGATCACCTACCTGACATTCATATACCAAAGCATTAACAAAGCAAGTCTTTGTTTGGTTTAGAAGCAAGCTAGGAGTAAATGTTCCTCCACTCACTAGCTTGAGGAGCTGTGTTGAAAATAAGGGAAGCTAAAGATAACGAACATGTTGAACAATGTGTGGTACAATAAATGTGTACAACTGTTATTATAGAGTTAAAGGCACACTGGGGCTGGGCTATTGTGTTAGCTAAAGTTGACTAGGCTACTATATGTGTCTTGTGTTAGCTTAAGTCGACTAGGAAAAGTTATTATTATAGTAGTAGTAGTCTATCACTACTCTTGTAAATTATATATATATTTGTATTGTAGTAGGACTCTAAGTGTCGCAAACCTTAGACTCTACAATTCACTCCTATATTAAGAGCATGTACTCGACGGTTTACATATCAATACAATTTTTGATTTCTCTTATTCTTTTACTTGAGAATTCTACCGTGAACACACATGTGAAAAGTATTGAAGAGATTCCAACGTACACTGAGTCCAAAACTTTCATAAATCAATTTGAATGTCTATATAATTTACATAGTAGAGTAAGATTTAGAATCACGAAACACATGGTTCCACAATAAACTTTTGCGGTCCAGACAAGATTCACATTAGATTTTACGGTCGTTTTGTCTTAGCTATGGAATGGCACGTGTCTTCTTGGCTTCTGCCTTTCCCACCATGGACCTCAATAACTAGAATTATAGTCATGTATGCAGTACTTGGTGATGTCATACTCTTTTGTTGTTTTTGAGACAAAAAGTTGTTGTACTCTAAAGATCATGCTAGAGGACTAAATTTCTTAAGTGGATGGAATTTTAGTGTGTGGCTTTGTGCAAGTGATGAGTACCTACATGTATCTTTTCTTTAACTCTATAATTGAACACATTATAAGTTGCATGTACCTTTTTTCTGACAGAAGAAAGTACACTTAGAAACTATATACAAATAATTCTTGGTGTTTAAGGTATAACTAAGTCCTTAAAAAGTATTCTTTGTCTAACTTGCTTTTTGTGAATATTTTTGGGTCTTAGATAGTTGTGGCATAATCCAATTCTTCACCTTTTCAATTTACTTTTTAGAAAGAAAAAAAGAATAGATAATGTATTTTTCTTAAATTATTAGCTTAAGTTCTTTCAAATTTACTTGACAAATCTCCAAATTTGGCTGTGTGTTTGGACTTGTGTTGGATTTTGACTCATTAGGTCACTTTATGTTGATGCACTTTTGACTCTGTCGTTTGGCGTTCAACTCATGGGATCAAAACAACAAACGAGAATAAAGATTCAACTTATAATCGTTAGTGTCTCCTATAATGATATAATAAAGTCATAGTGTTGTTCCAAATTATCAAAAGGGTCTATTTTTATAATGGAATTTCTTATCGGCTCTCAAATTCAACCCGTTTAAAGTTGGATGATTTATTAAAATAATGTATTGTTCACATAGCGCATATTAAAGCAAACCTAAAATGATAAACAAAAGTAATGAAGACATCACAAATAAAATGATAACCGAATCAAAATAAATAACATGTAGTAGCGAAAATTGAGGGGAGTAGAAACTACGAGAAATAGTGTTAATACTACTTGTATGCAAGTAGAAACCTATCTCACCGGCAAGCGAGATTATGCTTTACTACCTATTAATCTACCACACTAATCCATGACCTCCATAACTTTCTATCTAAGGTCATGATGTCCTCATTAATCTGGAGATACGTCATGTCTTGTCTAATCATCTCTCCCAAATATTTTTTCGGCCTACCTCTATCTCTCATGTGTTCACCACGGACAATCTCTAATACATTCTCACTAGGGCATCTACATCTCTCCTCTTCACATGTCGAATTATCTCTCTCGCTTCCCCCACCTTGTTTACCACAGAAGCCACACTCACCTTGTCTCAAATATCTCCATCTCAATTGTCTCTCCTAGTATGCCCACACATTCACCTCAGCATACTCATTTTCACTACTCTGATCTTCTGAACATGAGAGCTCAACACTCCTCCCATGCAACATAGTAATTAGCCTAAAAACCATTCTGTAAAACTTACCTTTAATCTTTGTGATACATTCTTATCACACAAGCCTCCAGGGAAAGCCTCCATTTTACGCACCATGCACCAATACGGTAAATGGCATCATAGCCAATCTCCATGTTTCCTTAAATTAAAGACTCGTGATACTTGAAACATTCTCTCTTGGGGACGACCTATGAATTAAGACTCAATACTTCCACGCTAACTTATTGTGTTGTACTTGGAGTATTCAGCTTTGGTCCCGCTCAACCTGAACCCTTTAGAATCTAGAGTCAGTCTCTAAACCTCTAGTTTAGCATTAACTCTGTGTCAAATTTCGTCAATTAGTACTATATCATCTGCAAATAATGTAACATACATCATGACACCTCAATTTATTCATTAGCCCTAATCATGATAAATACATGACAAGCTAAGGCACATGGAGATGATACTGAATTGGTGATAAATGATTTAAAGTTAGCACCATAGACACCAACTTGTTATTTGGGCCTTCATGTCTGGTTAATATGATGGCTGTATCTTATCTACAATATGAACTTTTATTAACGTGTGATATTTGTGTTCTGATCCTGTATTAATATGACCTTTGATAAACCATTGAAATTAAGTGTCTAAAGCAGAGGGAGATTTGTGAAAAGCATGATAAAAAATATTATCATTGATATTAAATTTATCACATGCATGCTCACGTCTGAAGAATACTTAGGCCCCCCTTTACCAAGTATTTGGAAGATAATGTGCTTTTTATTTTATGACAACAAGTTTCCTCCTATTGGTGCTTTTCTCAAATATTGGCTGCTAAAAAATTATGGTTTTGGAGTTACTTAACAAATTACTGTTGTTTATCGTCAAAGTTTGGTTTCAAAAAAAAAATCTGATCTAGTGGGGTGTTAAATTAATTGATTTAATAAAGTAGAAATTTCATGAGTGTCCTATTTTTGGTGCGTTGGGAAATTTGTATGAAATAGCAAACTATTAATTCAAATTAAATGTTATAGCCATAGTTTATTTTATTTGTAATTCGCAGCAAACATCTCATTTTTTTGTCATCTGATTCGGTATACAATTAGCCATTTTCGGTATACAATTACCCATTCAGTATACAAATGTATAAAATGCGTTTGTGTTTGTATAAAGCGAGAGAAAAGTATATATACAAATACAAATACATATATTTTCGTCATATACACTTATAATTATACAGATACATATCTTATTATAAAAATTACAATGTATAAATGAATTTATAGAAAACTAAACAATTTGTATAAAATTGGATGTATCTAGCGAATTATACAAATCAAAAGCTCCATAAGCAAACATAAAATTTGCTATGGAGCGCAGTTATGCAAACTATAGTTATAACATACAAATATGATTTTTATATTTGCTATATGTGAAAGTTGCTCAAAACAAAATTAAAGTCCACCAGCTTTGTGCTAGGGGATTCTTGTGACTTTAATTCATCTCCAAATCTATTCCTATACTAAATAATTGACCTTAACATCTATGCACAATCAAGAACACTCGGTACTACCTTTTATGCAAATATAGAATGTTTCAAATCTTAGCTTAGAAATTTTCAGGGTGTCACAATATCTCTCCCTTGGGATCATTCGTCCTCGAATGACGGCTAAACTAAGCCTGAAAGGGAAAGGAGTTACTCTTACTGTCTTTCTAACTTTTGAACTTGCCTACTAACATAGGGCAAACTGATTCATACTAAAAGTTTGGAACTGTCTATAGCACATAAGTCACGAACGATATGGGTTTGAACATAGTAACGCTCTATCTGAAGTTATTTGACATGAACAGGGGTATTTGGGAACAAAGTAAGAATAGGACTACTATTCCTTAAGCAATACGACTGATAGATTTCAAAACTAGCAACACCTCTAAACCATGCCCTCCTTTCTAAATACCACACCTCGTTAGTTGCAACGCATAGCTCATACAAGGGTATATGACTACTCTTACCAAAGTCTAAGTCAAAGTGTCAGTGTCTGCTCTTACTATGTTCAAGCTTAACTCTAAATCACAATGTGTTAAACATGAGGTGAATATACTAATCTAAATCACAAGATTCAGGTCATATGCCTCAATAAGAAATCTCATCCCAAGAACACTGCTCCTTATCACTGCATGCAACAAAACTTTTAGTCTTAATCAAGAAGCACCTAATACATCATGAATTCATACTCTTGTTATTAACACAACATTCAAGCCTAGTATTATAATCACTATGTGGGCTCCTACTAAGCAATTCTTCTAAGAATTTCTCCTTCTCTCGTCATCTCTACCAACTGAAATTATATTCCTTAATACTAAAAACTCGACTAATTACTCTCATCTAACTACTATTCATAGTAAAACTTCATCTCATTCTTCCTCCATATTTATAACATTGGATGGAATAAGCACACCACCACTACCATAATAAGAAACGCCCACCCTCTCTTGTCTATCATCACACAACTACTATCAACAACATCACTCTCAAAACTAAAAACGATCACTAAAAGAGCTTCAGGGCGAAATATCATAATAACAATTCATTAGAGAATTCTGATATAAGAATATACATGAAATAACATTATGGTGTTATCCATTGAGAGTAAATCATTGATTTGTGAGACTGAGCATAATATGAGACATGAGTGCTTATATTAATAGATTCATAACATGAGGCTGATATCCATAACTTTATGGAGTAAGATTGAGATTATTCGGCTAAAGGATTTGCCCCTAATTCTGGGAACTGAGTATAGATATGAATCTATCTGAAGGTATAAGCATATGTCATGGACACAATTCTGATATTAGAAACATCAATAAGATGTTGAAACGACTAAACTTTGAGGAATACCACAACTATTTGATTATTAACACTTGACTTGGTTTCTCATCTTATCATCTCCCCCTTGGGTCTGAAGCTGATTCTTTAAAGCTATGGATCTATTTCAACTTTTTATAAACTAGTTTATATTCGATCTTTATTACTCGGGAAATGTTGTGCAAATACTAAGATTCCTTCTAGGGCTTCATTTTGAGATGCTTCTTTTAACTTTGTCCCATTGGCTTATAAATCCGCTTAATCTAACTCTTAATAGTGTTACTTTCCCTTCTTATCCCACCAATATTGTCCTTCTGAGTTTATATCTACCTAATTGGAGGAACTTGGACTATATTTAAGAGGCTCATTATTGATTGTATATGATACCTTTGACAAACTCATATGGGTAATAAATAATGCTTACATCAGCCTACTCTACATTAATAACTCAATTATACTACCTAGGCACACATAGAAAATCATAACGTAATTAGAACCTCGTCTGACTACATACGATCTCGAGTACACCTCTTAATGCTCTTGTTAATATAATGACTTAGCCATTCTTTATTACTCTCATCTAAGGGTCACAACTACATGTCAAACCTGCTAGATCATATCTCAAAACTAACATCATCACCCTCATGTTGTCATCCTTTTTATCATGACACACATTTCGAAATCAAGCTTAGTGTCTAGTACCAAACACGGATGTCAATATAATTTCTCACAAACTATACTAACTTATGACCACTAGATAAAATTAAGAAGCACTTGCTCACTAAGACCTCATGATAAGTAGTCAATCTTTATCTCACGGTCTACCTATTTATAGATTACTGTCACATCCCCTTTCACAACTTAAGTAATATTTACCAATTCACTATGCATCATTGCCTAATCAATTTTATTACCCTTTGAATATCATGTTGCTCTCCCTTCAAAAAAATATGGGCCTATCTTAGATGTATCACATCATGAATACTCTACTCTTCTATTTAACACCTTTATTGGGTCATTACGAACGCATTGACACATTATCATAAACTCCCTTTTAGTTAAAGTATACTCTAAATCATCCTAACTAGTAACTATTCATCTACCTCTTTTTTGTGAAATCTACACAAGGTTATTACTCTTTAGCCTACACATAAGGGAGAAACTCCACATTAATGATGTAGTAGGTACATGGCTACAACTTACATACTCTACTCAATAACTATTCTCATTTATAAGGTTACTGCACTTATAAATGCATACTTCTAAATCTGGGTACTTCTAATACTACTCTCTTATAACATCGCAATTCATACTATTTTTTAGATGAAAAATACTACCCCGAGCATTCTAGAACACACTTCCCTCTTAAGGATGTCACCTGAAACAAGGTTTGGAGAAGAGAATCTGGGAGCATATCTTGCTATTAGCTCAAATGCACTATTCATATGAAGAAAGGTGCATTTTTTAGAAACAATACACTTTAGCACACTAACGGGCTTCTCTCAAGCTCCTCTGCAGTATTTTAACTTTTTGAAGACTTTATCTAAGACTAACCCGGCGATAAGGATCTGGGATTTAATATTTCAATCACCTTGAGTATGTGAGGTAGTCAAATAGATTTGAGAAACATACGAGTCTGAATAAGTCTCTTATGACACAATTCTATTGCACAATCTAGAGTATGAAATAAAGGATTTTTTCCTTAAATGTACGTAGTGTGACATCCCGCCACTAACGTAGGCAAATTTTGAAGCCAAAGAGGCATAGAGGTTTCTAGAGTTAAGAAGAAAACTCTAGAATACCCTAGACCATTCAAGAAAGCCTTGGAGAATTCTAGATTATGTAGAATTCTCTAGAAAGGGGACCAAAGTGTAGATAACTTAGGGACCTCCCATGTAAATATTAATTGCACTTTAGTCCTTGGAGAGTAGTATAAATAGAGGTGCCACCATTTGCAAAGGCACCAAGCAAGTGTAAGCAATCTTCCAAAGCTATATACAAAGCCTTCTTCAAAAGCTCTCTTTGTTCTCTCTCTAAGTCTTTCTTTAAGCATTCTCTTAGAGGTCCAAGTCTTAAAGGCTTCCTT
>JAJOOH010005147.1:0-23882 GCA_029582605.1 Solanum gracilifrons
AGGAGTTCATGTGTTTAGGTATTTATAGGAGTTTAGGCTTTGTTTATGGTATTCTTCTTAATGTTTTCATGTAACTTCTTCATCAATTTCTAAGTTGGCTCATGTAACATTTTGAGAACATTGTTGTTATTTCGTGCATGGAATGTGTGATTGTGTGTGTGTTTGTAATTCATATTTATTTATATCTCTAAGTCTTGTGTTATTAAAAAGTGTGAGTTGCACTAATGGCCATGAAACTATTGATTTATAATTATAATCTTATTAGTTGCTAAAATCTTAGTAATTTTATTCAGTAGTACTCTTTCTGTTTCAATTTATGTGAAGGGGTGCAGAGTTAGTATGAGGGTCAACATATTTTATTTTGATTATGAATCTGAGTAAAAACTTTTCAAATATTTTATAACAAAATTTATAATTTTAAAAATTATATGAAAAGTATTATAAATCAACATGGAGTGTGGTGGGCGAGATGAGTTTTGTGGGTTTGTGTGTGTGGGGATTAATTAGGATGACTCCTATTTAATTTGACTAATTATAATATATGTAGATCGTAGTTTTCATAAAAGAAAAATGTCCCTATCATTATTTTTACATGAAAAAATATCTTGAGTTCAAATATTAGGCTTAATGTGTATTGATGGTATTAGAGAAATAATACGTAAAATTTTTAATTAATGTAATAAGCGTGTGGGCCAATTCTTCTTAAATTTTGTTTTTAATTCGTTTACAGCGTTCTGATATTTTGTTTTGTCTTTTTTTTTTTTTGTGTGTGTGTAGGTAAGGCAAATAGGGAATTCATTGTAAATTTTGTGGATTATTTGTGTTTCTTAAAAGCATATATATCTCTTTGTCATTGTTATTGTTCTGTTATCTTGTTTTTTTATTTTATTAAGCTGAATGATTTTGAGAAATTTTTATATTTGACAAAGATTATTAATTAGACATTCTTTTCATGACGTTGCCGGTTTAACACTACACTTAACAAAACTTTTAAATACTACTAGTTATCGGCTGAACTATGGAACATTAATGTTGCTAAATTGAAAAAATGTGTGATGTATACCCATATTAAGAGCGTGAATCGATAACTTTCATTGAAAATGTACATACCATAAAATTGTATTTGTCATGAAGTAATATGAATTTATGGACAAATATTTCAAAGAACTACTTTTTAACGTCAATAATGCAATGTAATAGTAGTAAATAGTAATTTGATTGATGAAAATTATTGAACTACCACGAAGCTTAAACACTCTCACCAGCTTCTCAATATTTTAGTTTATATATATCAAATATTTATTAATTTAAAAAATATCAAATTTTAACTATTATTTTTTTATGTCTGGTTATTTGTCATTAAATTGAAAAGTGAAGATATTTTGGTCATTTTCGCTCATCAAATTTATAACTTTTTTTATGATAACTTTTGCTTCCAATCTAAAATCTGAATAAGCACGTATTGTTTTTCCATAATTTTTACCTATAAAAATGATAAAATCTACCCATATTGTTAATTTTATATTATAATGGGTAGAAAATTACGACTTTATATAATTATATAACTTGTAAAATTGTTACTTTAATATGAAAAAAATTACATCTTTATAATTTTACCTAAAAAATGATTAAAATTCCATACCTTTAATATGATAAATATTTAAAATTCCATTCCTTTAATTTGACCCCAAATAAATCTTCTTCTTTTGAATTTCTAGAGTAAAATAATTTAACTTTGATCAAAAATTTAGGTATAATAATTAATAATTTAAAATTTTAAAAAAAATTAAAATCAAATTAAGACTGATTTAAATTTGAAATTAAAAAGATATCACGTAAATTAGAATGAAATAATGGTATCTCATAAATTAGTATGGAGAAAACATAAAATAAAACAGAAAGAATAATATTTATCTCAAAAGTTCACTAAATATAGATCCACTGAGATTCAGTCCTTTGTCACTCTGATTCGTCCCCCCAGTAAGGGGTGTAAAAATCAAATCGACCGATAAACCGAACCAAAAAAGTTTTATTGGTTTATTATGTTTTATTTAAGAAAATTGATTTAAAATTAAGAAAACTATTGTTTTCAAAAGACTAAAACAGAAATCTAATGAAAACTTAAAAGGGGTTCGGGGTTCTTATTAGCATTTCGGAAAGGGATTTAAAGCACCCGAAACGCCCGTTAATATGCGGTTATCCAGCAATTAATTATTTAGCTAAAAGTGGATTAACTTGATATAAATTGATGCGATTTTTAGTTAGGACCGTTTAAAAGGGGAGAAAAGAAAAATATTGAAATATTTATCTAAGTGAATATTTTGTAAATTTATTTATTTTATTTATTTTTAATTCAAGTAAAGATGAATAATTTAGTTAAGTAATTAATTCAAAATGGGTGTCTTTTGGGGATTTGAAGTTTCGAAATCTTAATATTAATTTTTAACAAATAAGCACATAACATCAGTCAAGTAAATAGGGAAAGAAAATTAGGGCCCAAGTCTGGATCTATCCACCTGGGCCAGTACTTGGGCCTAATGTCATTTGGGTTCCAGGCGTACTCCAGTTAGCTCTTCTCTTACAGAGCCTTGTCTGTTCGATTGCTTTGAAAGCCCTCCGGGGGCGTAGCCCTCTTTCTCCACTCGAGTCTGAAGTTCAGCGATTTGAACCTGTCCTAGGCTAACAAGGAAAATATAATAATAAAGTTTTCTTTGAAGGCCCAATCTTCCGCCTGTCCTAAACTAGCAAGACAGCAAATAAGTGGGTTTATGTCCAAAATAACATAGTACATATTGTAAAATAAGGGGTGGGCCTTTTAAGCCCCCTTCTTCATTTTTTTGTATACACCTACTGTATAGAAATTCGTATCAACTCTAATCCCTGTTCGTCAATTTTTGAAGGACCTGTTATTCGATTTTAATGGCCGACTGACTCGAATAAAAATTTGGGCCTCCGTGGCCCAAAACGAAAATACAAGGATAGAGTCCATGAGGACCCGAACAGATTTCACATGCATAAAAAATGAGACAAAATGTAAGTAGTCATCCATTAATTTAATAAAAATGAACCAGCATGCCACAACTCTAGTTATTGCATACTATGGCAATGAACAATTCATTTTGAGTATGACAAATCACAACCCAAGAAATCAACCACATAGCTACACACAGGTGCAAATAAGATTTCTTGAACTTGTTCTAAAAATTCTAACAAGAAGTGACTAGTAGAAGGAAACACAATATCAAAGATGGAGACACGAATCGAACTTGCACGATAATCATTTAAGATGCAAACAAGCAAGCTAAAGAAAATCTTATTAACCTATCAACAAATGCTATGTCCCGCGGTAATTAAATCAACAATCCTACACTACTCTAAGTGATCTTTTGCTAGAGAAAAGAGATCAAGTCAAGTTCAAAATACTACAGCTAACCCAAAATAGTAAATAAAGCAGACATATGTACAGATAAACACATAAGAAATCAAAGCTAATGTCAAATATCTAATATAAATTGAAAGAGTAGGGAGAAAATAAATAAAGTAAAGAGCAAAAAATTAAAATCACATACACAAGAGAAAGAACACTACCTACCCAAGTCAAGACGTAACAACCAAGTTAAACTTATATCATAACTTAAGATAATATGATAGTCGGAAAAAATTACCTCATCACATAGCAACTCATATTGTATTTTAATATTTTTTGAATAAACTTTAACATCCACAGGCATTTAAATCAAATCTATAAAAATAAGAAGGGGAGGGGGAACAGGGATAAAGGAACAAGCAAATAGGCTCTAGACTGCACTTATTCACTACCAACATGCTGGAAAAGAAGAAGGAATTGAAGCCAGACCGACAATGTTGCATCCGTAATTCTATATGCTTCCAAATTTATCAAAATTTTAAGAGAGGAAACAAGCTCACAGAGGACAACAAACAGTAAGGACAAGAGCAGGTTCATTTGCGTTTAGAGAGCAACATTTACGTATATCATAATACAAACTCGTTCAACACATATAATGTAAGACTAAATCAGTTTTGAGAAGTATCCGACCCCAAACAGTAAACCAATATGCATATTACTAAAGAAACATACTTTTGACTAAACATATAGAGACAGAAGCTATAGAAGAACGAGAAAACCATGTGCCCTATCTCGAAAGGGAAACATTCATACCACAAGAGGACCAAAACAAGCCGAACTTCAGCGATCTGGATAAGAAAATACATAAACTATAGAATATGCAAAAAGTAGTAGAGTAATTCTTTTGATGCCTTCAGAACATATGACAAGACAACGGAAATTACTTTAACAAATAAAAACAAAGGTCGCATCAGTGCTATCCACAAACCAACAAACCAAGATTGAAAGCGAGTACAACAGCCACAAGTCGAGGACCAGTAATACTACTTCGGAATAAGCCTTAAATCATCTTGAAAACGAAACCGATGTTACTCGTTTTCAGAAACTTAAAACGAAGAAAATTGGCTAAGACGCACACATATCATAAATAATCATATCAAAATAAACCAATAGCAAAACTTCAAAGCAACACCTTGAACTCAAAACGAACGAAACTATTACAAGTTATTTACCTTATGGCGGGCAGCGAACAGAGATGAGAAATTTGAGCAGAGGGATGCGATCCTTCCCCAACAAAACTCAAATACGCACAGTGAGCAAGAATTTCGGGCAGAACTCGGACTCAAATGGACGATGACAAACAAAACAAAAAAAGAGAATAACACTTCAACCGAAACTAGTTGCCTCCGTTTTTTGAATGTATTTCCAGATATTTTATAGCTATTTGTTGTATTTTCTTTCTTTGTAAAAAATTTCCAACAACTTCCTCTCCTCATTTACAATGAATAATGGGGAATATATAGAAGAAAACTAGGGTTCAAATTTAGGGGGGAAAAGAATGAAATTCGGGTAGGAATGAGGCCCACCCAAATTCAAACTTCAAAACTCCTTTCACCATTTCGGGACGACACCTTTTCTGAGGATTTCAACCTATTTCGGAAGAGGAAATGGAGGAAAATTGTGCATGTTGCCTGCTGGAATTGTACAATTTGGAGAGAGGAAAATGAAGAAGACGACAATGAATTTGCAGTGTACTATGCACTGTGTTGATGCCGTTTATCTCCCGTGAGTTGTTGCTGCTTTCCATCGTTTGTTGTCGTTTTGATGTTGTTCACGCCGCTTGTGAACGTTAGGAACTGGATGTCATGTACTGAACGTTGGAAAAGGAATGGGTGCTTCTGGGTTTCTTTTGTGAGAAAGGAAGTGGGCTGGGTCGGGGAGTTAATGGGATGGGTCGACTGGGAAATTTTTGTCGTGTGGGCTGGGAACTGAAATATGGTTAGGCTAAAGTGGTGGGCTGGGAATAAAAGGCCCAAATTCGATCCTTTAAGTGGGTTTAAAGATGAGGGTAAATAAAAGGCTAGATTTGGATTTTAGGTTTGGCCAAATAAATTACAAAATTAGCCAATTTATTAACCAAATTGAGTTCAACTTATGAATTTGGCTTAAATTTAAATAAGACGAACTAATATACTTTAATTAATGAGTTTCTTAATGTTAACGAAATAAAAATAATTAACTTAATTATAAACTAAATAAGTTAAATATAAACTATTAGATAACTACACTAATTAACCAAATATTTAACAAAATCTTTTGAGGCGGTTTTCGAATATTCATAAACTAAACTAATTATATACAAAATTATATAAGACATATATATTATTTAAAAATTATAAAATGTGACAAAGCTACTTAAAATAATTTGAAAAGTATTTTGCATTTTAAAGAGTCAATTATTTCAAATCGCTTGGATTTAAGAAACTTGAAAATTAATGATTATCGGGGAGAGTCAAAATTGGGTGTCAACAACTATCCCTCGTTTTACTAGGATTGATGCAAGAAATCCGAGGAAAATGAAATTGACTAATCCAATTTTAGGAAAAGGGATTTGGTACGGCCTTTAGGAATTATGGTCGAACCCCAAAAATGGGTTTCCTACATATCACAGGCTATATGAGAATTCAGGCCACTTGTAGTTCGATATGCTTGATTTAACGCACGATTTTGGAAGAATTCAAAAGTCATTCTGATATCGAATTATGAAGGGACCGAAATGCCCGAGAATCAAATTTAAGAGTGAATGTCGAAATACAGCCAATGTTTCAACATTGATTCCGTCTACATTCTTTTCAACCCAAGGAATCAGGCCATTTGTAGTTCGACTCGATCGATTGAAAAGAAAATCTATTATGCTAGATAACATTTGGTTTTTGAGGAGTGACAAATAAGTTGAGTATGAAAAAAAGGCTTGCAACCCTCTCAGCCATAAATGTGGAGCTCTTCAGATCCATAAGTAAGAACTTACACAGACATAATTTCTAAGGCTCTTGGTGCATTGTCACTCAGATTGGAAAGTTGTTTCCGGTGAAAATCAAAATTTTCCAGATGCGAAACTGAAGCCAATAGACCTAAAGAAAAACTCACATGCCTTTTGATAGGGGTATAGTTTGATTGTGGTGGAAGTCGCTCCTTAACTCGCGCCCTAAGAGTTTGGCATTCCTCTTCGGACTATGTCCCAATTCGCTACTAAGAAAAAGTTCCACGTTATGCTGCATCCTTGTTGATGTCGTCCGCACCTGTGGTTTGACTTGAGAATTCATCCTCTTGGATGATTTCGATAAAGACTGAGATAAAACTTATTAGCATAAAAATTTAATTCAAATGGAGAGATAGCGTCTTTTACCATGTTGACATTTAGTCGCTTTCCTTGAACATTTAACGTCAGTTCCTTCATCTTGACGTTAGGCCAATAAAACTTGTATCTCATATTTGCAATAAAATTCTTCGAATGTACTCTTCTTTTGATATCGAAATAATAAAATATAGACTGATGTAATATGTTGATAGTTCTCTTGATGTGGTTGTTGCAAATGAAAATGATGCAGCCAATGTTGATTTTCTCGCGATGCATGGTTTCCTTTCCTGCGATGCGTGAATCTTTTATTTTGCGATGCATGACATCTTTCTCTTGCGATGCATGACTCTTTCTCTTGTAATGCATGACTTCTTTCTCTTTGCAATGCATTGCTTCTTTCTCTTGCGGTGCATGATTTCTTTCTCTTGCAATGCATGACTTCTTTCTCTTGTGATGCATGATTTCTTTCTCTTGCGGTGCATGATTTCTTTCTCTAGTGATGCATACACCTCTTTCCCGCGATGCATGACTTCGTTCCCATGATGCATGAATCTTTTCTCGCAATGCATGATTTCCTTATCTTTCTATGCATGATTAATTTCTCTTGCTATGCATGGCTCCTTTCTCTTGCCATGCATGACTCCTTTCTCTTACTATACATGACTTCTTTCTTGCGATGCATGAATTTCTTCTCTTGCTATGCATGAATCTTTTCCCGCAATGCATGACTTCTTTCCCGCGACGCATGACTCTTTCCCGCGATGCATGAATTTCTTCTCTTGCAATGCATGACATCTTTCTTTTTATGTTGCCTCCTTGCTACCGAACGAAGATAATGCTTCACCGAGCAATATAAGTGATCTTCTGGGTATCTTCTGGGTGAAGGTATCGTCTCAATCGACAATATAAATAAAAATGACCCTCGGAGTAGTGGTATCATCTCATTCGACCATACAATATAAATGACCCTCCGGGTAGGAGATATTATCATATCTGATAATATAATGCAGATAAACGTCTTCAAGATATCTTTAGTTGATGGAAAACAATAAAGTTTCTCTCTTCGAGGTTTTTATTTGTTCCCACTCCGAACATAATCGTATGTTCATTATGAACTTCGCCTTGTTGGGGAATTTGAATGAAATGATGTTATTCACATTCTCAAATCTTTGATATAAGAAGCATAAAATATTTCCTGCATCCACAGAAAAATTGTCAATTTCGGGGAGCTCTTCGCCCTTTCGACTTCTCCATATTCATTGAATGGTGGAAAATGTTGATTTTGAGGTAAACTTATAGACTTGCGTCCACAAAAAAATTGTTAGTTTAAAAAATGAATTGATCTGTGTTGATCTCTTCGGTTGTCCGATCCTTGTCTTGCTATCTCCAGTTGATTTCTCCGATCTCCCGCTTCTTGATAGATAAGACAAAACATTTTTATGCAAAAAATAATTTAAACACAAAATAATTTTTTTAAGGAAAATAGATTTTCAAAAAAAGAAATATTTGAAAAAGGTCACTGTCAAGTGTCATGTCAAGTCAAGCTTAGTGAACGTCTTTGAAGTTGATGCATCGAGGTCTAACCAATTGCTCGCTGGGAAATACTCAAAGTTGTTCTAACTTCCAACGAAACTTATTGAAATTTTTGAGATCATCCTTAAAAAAATTTGTCCCAATTAATTGTCTTGGTGTATCTTAAATGGTTGATGAATAAATCATGGAATTTTTGAGATCTTCTCAAAGATTCTGTCCTAGTTGCGATTCTCAACATAAACTTCAATCTTGACTAGTTAGAGAGGTCTTCTTCTTGAGAATTTGAGTCCCTATCAAAAATTTTGTCTAGTTTCTAGTATAAAGAAAAATAGCAATCTTATGGGAGGTATGACCGAGCCCTTGTGGCGCCTACGTATCCCGTTAAGGCAGGAATCATGTCAAACATAGTCCCCCCTCAAGGATCAACAGAAAATAGGAACTTTACAAAGAAACCGACCGAGGCCAACATAGGCCACCTATGTATCTCATTCTTGAGAATTCAGGTCGAACGTAGTTCAAATACAGAGAAATATTAAAAGGGAATAAAGGGGTGACCGAGGCCGACATAGACCGCCTATGTATCTCATTCTTGAGAATTAAGGTCAGACGTAGTTCATTACAAGAGGGATAAAAATTTTAAACGAAGCGATTACAAGCAAATAGGACGATTACAAGGAAATGATAGAAATACAAACTGAAACTTCACACATAATATCTCTTGACAACGTCTGAGTTTATCGGTTTCGACCATTCGGTGCCATCTATCTCCGACAGGACCAAGGCACCTCCAGATAACACATTGAGAACCATGTAGGGTCCTTGCCAATTTGGTGCGAATTTTCCTTTGTACTAATCCTGATGAAGGAAAATACGTTTGAGAACCAACTGGCCGATTACAAATAATCTGGCTCTTACTATCTAGTGGAGAGCACGAATCATTCTCTGTCAATACAGTTGTCTATGACAAATAACAATCATTCTCTTCTCATCAATCAATGTTAACTGATCAATGCGATTGCGAACCCATTCAACATCATTCAATTCAGCTTCTTGAATGATTCTCAATGAATGTATCTCAACTTCGGCAGGTATAACTGCTTCTGTTCCATATACTAACAAGTATGGAGTAGCTCCAATTGACGTTCTGACCGTCGTTCTGTATCCCAACAAAGAATATGGCAACATTTCATGCCAACCCCTGCGATTGTCAATCATTTTCCTCATAATTTTCTTTATGTTCTTGTTGGCGGCTTCTACAGCTCCATTCATTTGGGGATGATAAGTGGTTGAGTTTCGGTGGGTAATCTTCAATTGTTCACACATCTCTCTCATCAAATGACTGTGAGGTTCGCTCCATTATCAGTAATAATGGATTCAACTACTCCGAACCTACATATCAAATTGTTGTGAACGAAATCAACTACAACTTTCTTAGTTACCGATTTGTACGAAGGTGCTTCCACCCATTTGGTAAAATAGTCAATGGCAACCAAAATGAATATGTGTCCGTTAGAGGCGGCTGGCTCTATTGGACCAATGACATCCATGCCCCAAGCTACAAACAGCCAAGGTGAACTCATGTCATTGAGTTCGTGAGGCGGCACCCGAATCAAATCCCCATGCACTTGACATTTGTGATATTTCTGCACAAACTTGCAGCAATCATGCTCTATGGTCATCCAAAAATAACCAGCGTGAAAGATGTTCCTCGCCAAAGTGAATCTACATGTGAGTACCACAAACTCCAGCATTCTATCTGTTCCAGAAGCTTTGCAGCTTCACTAGAATCAACACATCTGAGAAGACCTAAATCTAGAGTCCTCATATAAAGGATTTCCCCACTTGCAAAGAAATTGAAGGTCATACGGCGTATCGACTTCTTCTGGTTGAACGTTACATTCTCAGGATAAGTCCCGGTCTCTAAATACTTCTTGATGTCCAAATACCAAGGCAAACCATCTGGTTTCGCTTCAACATGTAAACAATGGACAGGCTGCTCTTTACCTTTATATCTACTAGATCAATATAACTTGTATCTGGATGTTTAATCATTGATGCGATGATGGCGAGAGCATCGGCTAACTCACTTTTTGTCCTAGGAGTGTGTCTGAACTCAATCTTGCGGAACCTTTTGCATAACTTCTGTATATACTGTACGTACGGTGTGATCTTTGGGTTCTTCATGGCCCATTCTCCTTGAACTTGATGGAACCGCAAGTTCGAGTCTCCAATAACCAGAAGCTCATGAACATTCATGTCGATGGCCATCTTCAAACCAAGGATACAAGCCTCGTATTCTGCTATGTTGTTCGTGCAATCAAATCGGAGTTTAGCTACCATAGGATAGTGTTGACCAGATTCTGATACTATGACCACTCCGATACCTTTCCCTTGGTGATTTGTCGCTCCATCAAAGAACACTCTCCAACCAGGGTACGCTTCAAAAATATCTTCACCCACAAATGCAACTTCTTCATCAGGAAAATAAATTTTAAGTGGTTCATACTCATCATCAACTAGATTATCCGCAAGATGATCAGTTAAGGCTTGTGCTTTTATCACCTTTTGAGTCACATACACAATATCAAACTCACTTAACAGTATTTTCCATTTAGCCAACTTCCCGATCGGCATTGCTTTCTGGAAAATATACTTCAAAGGGTCCATCCTTGAAATAAGGTATGTGGTATAAGAAGACAAATAATGTCTCAACTTCTGAGCAATCCAAGTTAAAGCACAACATGTCCTCTCCAAAAGAGCGTAACGAGCCTCATATGGAGTGAATTTCTTGCTCAAGTAATAAATGACTCGCTCCTTCTTCCCAGTCTCGTCATGTTGACCAAGCACGCATTCAAATGCGTTGTCCGAGACCGATAAATATACCAACAACGAAATCCCTTCTCGCGGAGGAACCAACACCGGTGGATTGAACAAATAGTTCTTGATGACATCAAAAGCAGTTTGACATTCTTCAGTGCACTTGGTCAATGCATCTTTTTTCAACAACTTAAAGATGGGCCCACACACCACGGTAGATTGAGCTATGAACCGGCTGATGTAGTTCAACCTTCCTAAGGAACTCATCACCTCTTTCTTGGTCTGCGGAGGAGGTAACTCTTGAATCACTTTGATCTTGGAAGGCTCAAGCTCAATGCCCCTTCTACTGACTATCAACCCCAATAACTTACCAGTTGACACTCCAAAAGCACACTTGGCGGGATTTAACTTCATATTGTATCGGTGTAGACGATCAAAGAATTTCCTCAAATGAGTCAAGCGATCCGAACTCTCGCGGGACTTGATTATGACATCATCTACATACACCTCGATCTCTTTGGGAATCATATCATGAAAAATGGTCGTCATAGTCCTCATCTAAGTAGCACCGGAATTTTTTAGACCAAAAGGTATTACCCGATAATGATATTCACCCTAGAGTGTAATGAAAACTGCCTTTTCTGCATCTTCTTCATCTATCAGGATTTGATGCTAACCCGCGTAACAATCCACAAATGACTGCATCTCATGCTTAGTGCAGTTATCAATGAGAATGTGAATGTTTGGCAATGGAAAGTTGTCTTTTGGGCTTGCTTTGTTGAGATCTCTGTAGTCAACACAAATTTTGTTCTTTCCGTCTTTCTTGGCAACCGGAACAACATTAGCTAACCAAGTCAGATATTGTGTCACTTCCACTATTTGAGACTCGATCTATTTGGTAATATCCTCTTTGATCTTTAAACTTAACTCAGGCTTGAATTTCTGAGTCTTTTGTTTTATCGGACTAAAAGTTGGATTGATTGGTAACTGGTGGGACACCATATTCATACTCAGCCCTGGCATATCTCTGTAAGACCAGGCAAATATATCAATGTATTATCTAAGCAAATGAACCAGGTCCCTTCTTTGAGCTTCAGTCAGATGGACATTGATTCTTACTTCTTTGACACATTCTTCATCTCCGAGATTCACAGTCTTAGTTTCCTCCAAATTTAGCTTGTGTTGATTCTCAAATTGTCGAAGCTCTTCGGCAACAGTTCGGGTACCTCATTTTATTCTTCGTATTCCTTGCACTAATCATCACCGGCCTCATTTCGTTCACCCGGTTCATGACATGACATGACATTGGCAGGTTTTAAATTAATATTACTGAAATTATAAACAAACAAAGTTAAGAAAGTAAAATATAAACAGATAAGTAAACACATTTTTGATAAAAGAGGCTTTCATTTAAATTGAAAAACAAGAACAAGCTTTGGCCATGGCTAAGGGCCATTTTGCCTTTTTAAACATCACAAGGGAATTTAAAAACTTCAAACAAGTAAAAACTGCACAATAGATGGGTCTTGGGCCTCTTCCGGACTACCACCAATTTTAAAAACAAACATAAACACATGTCTTTTATACCAAGCTACACGGGATACCAGGAGCGGTGTGGAGGTCTAATTTTGTAATTGCTACTCAGGTTCTGCATCACGGATGCCTGATGTCTCAGCCTCTTCCTCGATGACCGCATCAATCTCCTAAAAAAGGCCACAGATTCCTTGCCCGAGACCATCATTACTGACATATCCTCGCACCAGGAATGACTGGTACATATGAGGAATTGGTCTGGCCAATGCTTGATCAACACTCTTGTTCTTTAATTCCGCTTCGTCATCTGTTGGGACATACCCCAAACCAAATTGTAACTGGTGTTGATATCCAATACCTGGAACACCACGTTAAATTCTGCAGGACCCACCTGAATATCCAAGTTTACCACGTCCAATGTGTCTTTTTGCACTCCATCAAAAGCCCTCACATTGACTTGGTTCTGGTGAAGCTTTCCCAGGTCGAATTTCAGTTGCCTTAGAGTCAAAAGTGGGCAAATATTAAGATCGGATCTGTCATCGACCAAGACATGATTTATTATCTTGTCTCGACACATAATGGTGACGTGCAGAGCTTTGTTGTGCATCTTGCCTTCAAAGGGCAGCTCTTCATCACAGAAACTGATTCGGTATCCTTAACCAACTTTGTTTATCATGGTTGCCAAATTATCACTATTAGTACCCACGGGTACATAAGTGTCATCCAAAGCTTTCATCAAAGCTTTTCTATGCAGTTGTGAACTCATTCATAGGGCCCACACAAAAATTTGAGCTGGTATTTTCTTCAGATGCTTCACGATCGAGTAATCTTTCGGTTGCATCTTTCTCCAGAACTCCTCTGCTTCAGCTTCACTAATTGGCCTTTTTGACTAATCTTTCTTCTGCACTCCCTAGGCTAACTCTTCTAGTGTGTTGCACATGCCGGATCTGGTCATTCCCTAGGTAACAGCCGTTTCAATCACAAACTTTGGTCGGTCAAGAGTTTCTCATAGCACCAAGGCAACAGCCTTCTCGGGCATCAGAATTACAAACTCTTTCTTCTCTCTAATGCTCAACGAGGCTACAACCATTTCCAGTTCATCAGGAGCGATCAGAACTATTGCCTTTATCACGCACCAATCATCGTATGTCTCTATCATATTAATAGTGACACCTCCATGATTTAGCAAAGGATTACTCTTGACATTAGGTGCGACTATCTGGAGAGTGACCACGTTCTGGTCAATCAGGTCTTAGATCTGATGCTTCAGGTTGATACAGTCCTCAGTATCATGTCCAACACCGTTGGAGTGATATGAGCACCTCTGGTCAGGTTTGTAAAACTTTAAGCTAGTGTCAACCGGCTTGGGCCCCACTGGATGAATATATCCTGCTGCTGTTAATCGTTCGAATAGCTTTGTTCGGCTTTCAATGCGCGGAGTGAAATTTCTAGCAAGCTTCTTCTCGAATCTAAGACTGGGGGGATTGTAATTGCTTTGTTAAGGATGAGGCATTTGACGATAATTTGGAGCGTTTTGATGGAGGGATTGATATCTAGGATATGATTTGGGTTGGTAATTTGGTTGTGGAGCTTGGTAGTTCGAAGGGGTATTTTTGTAAACTGGAGTTGGGATTTGGTACGTTGGGAGAGGAGTTTGGTAATTTGCTTGAACGTTAGAATAGTTGGGGGCGACGTTCCAGTAGTGAAGAAGTGGCGTTTGGTAAACTGGAGGGGGAGTTTGGAAGATAGGAGGGTTAGTATTTTGATAACTGGGATGAGGGGTACTTTGGTAGCTGGGGAGAGGGGTATTTTGATAACTGGGGGAGGGGTATTTCGATAATCATCCTGTGCATAACAAGTCGGGTACGAACTCTGTGAAGGTCGAGAACAACCTTGGTATGATGAGGATTTCCTTGGGGTCTTCTTCCCCTCATAAGAGATAGAAGACACGTCTTCTCTATTCTTCTTCAACAAACCCGAGGATCCGGGCGAGGCAGCAACACGGGCAATCTTCCCAGTTCTTAATCCATCTTCGATAGTCTCACCTACTTTGACTATCTCAGCAAACTCTGCTCCAACGAGCAACATATTTCAATCATAATATTCGAGCTCTTGAACCCGCACGAACACTTCGACAATTTCCTTCTCAGACATAGGAGGCCGAACTCTGGCTGCCTCTTTTCTCCATCTATATGCAAATTCTCTCTCACTTTCATTTGATTTCTGCTTCATCTTTTCTAGGGAGTAACTATCAGGAACGATCTCCAAATTGTAGGCGAATCGTTCGATAAAGTCCTTAGCCAGAGCATTCCAGCTAGGCCACTGTCTTGTTTCATGAGATGTAAACCATTCCAGAGTCTCTCCACTCAAACTTCGGATAAAAAGCAGCATCAGTAAAGCTTCATCTCTTCCAACTCCCACGAGCTGGTCACAGTAGGCCCTCAGGTGCGCTAAGGGGTTCCCAATTCCTCCAAAAACATCGAATTTTGGCACCTTGAACCCTTTCAGGAGGTCCAAATTCGAATGGATACATAGGTCCTCATAACTCAACCCGGCAACTTCAGGAATGCAGTGTAACTCTTTCATGGTCTTTCGAATCTCTTCTTTTATATCTAGCTTGGCAGCCTCTTCTTTTGACCTTCATTCTCTCTCTCGCTCCTCATAGTGGTCGAGCTCAGAACCATTGGTGTCATGCTTATTAGGGATCGGTATTCAGAAATTGGTATTCTGAGGTAGGGGTGGAGAAATGGAGGGACTTTGGGCATTTTGAGTGGCTTAGTAGTTTTGAGGGAAAGTCTGGGGGTTAGTATGTTGATTTTGGTAACGGAGAGAAGTTTGCGGGTTGTTAACGTTTTGGTTTTGAGTGGGTGGACTAGTTTGAAGGTTGGTATTTTGGGGAGGAAGTGGCACTTAGAGGTTGGTATTTTGAGGAGGGAGTGGTGTCTGATAAGAGGCGTTGCCATAATGGGGATTTTGGGCGGTTAGGTTGATGATTAAGGGGTTATGAGCAAGACTGGAGGGTGGGTTTTGAGCTTGTTCCGCACTTGAAGGAGGAAAGTGCAGTGGAGGCCTCCCATCTGCTGGAGCATTGAAAGCAAAAGCTGGATTAGGAAAATCTTGCCTTTTCTACATTTCGACCCGCATCTCAGCGATCTGTTGCATCAACTGCACGATTAACTCGTTCTGATTGGCGATGACGGGCTGAGCCACAACAACATTTGTTAAGCCGGTATCCTCAACGTTATCGCCCATTGTTGACTTGCCCTTCCGAGAACTTTGAATAGGGAAGGAATCTATAAGGCCTTTTGATCTTGTAAAGTAGGGGTGTTCAGCTAGCTTATCAACACATATCAGTTCTAACTACCTGTAGAGGAAAACAACTCAAAGGCAAATATGTTAGTTTTGATTCAGGACAAATAATGCAAAATATCACATAAAGGGCATATAAACACATAAGAGTTGATTTGTTTGAGAACATGTTGACCCATGACCCACGAATAATAGGGACCAATTTTTGAACCAGCAGAAATTTGCTCGTTTTATTTTGGGGCTATTGACTCAGAAAGGTTAAATTGCATTGAGCTAAGGTTTTCTTGCTGCATCTCTCGGTATCTGTTGATGTGAAGTCAATGTTTCCTTGTAGAATGAAATTGGGGAAAATAAAATTTTAAAGAGATAGGGGTCGAGCCTTGAATGTCGGCCCCTTAGAATTCCGACAGATAAGAATCTGCATGAATTCAGGCAGATAAGAATCACTTTCCTATTTTTCACTTTCTTCCATCCAAGCCATTTTTCTTCCGATTGTTGCATTAATCACGGGGGGTAAACTCATATGCTTCGGGGGTGATTTTTTCATTCCCTTCTTTCCACCGTCCCTAGAAAGGAGGCCTATAGACAATTTCCTCTTCAGGTTCTTCTTCAATAGCTTCCGATTCAGTGTCCTCGGGGATAGGGACTGCGTTATCCAAGAGAGAGTATTCTTCGCGTAGCCTCTAAAGCCTCATGGCTATACTATCTTAGAAGACATTGCCTCCTTTCCGCATAGCGGCTATCTCGTCATTTACGATAGTGTGTCTTGTCATCTTAGCCGCCAACTCCTCGTCTAGTGCCACATTTGCGGCTCGTGCGACCGCGGTGACGTTCTCCACTTCTATTCTCCTTTCTCTGGTTTCTTGGATCTCCTGTCTGAACCGCTGCAATTCCATCCTCAAATCCTTCTCAGTTAACTCTATGTCGATACTCTTGACTTTTTCCATCTTAGCTGCGATTTTACCTTTCTTGAGATGATAGAGTAATGTTTTAGATTTGGTGGTAGGATTTGATTTTAACTGAGAAACTCAAGACTCGGGGAATTTTGGTTGGACTTTTGGTAGTGACTTGTATTTGGAATTATAGAAATTTTTTCAGAAAATTTTGTAAAGGAGTGGGCTAAAATATCCTCATTCACAGCAACAAATCACATAGACAGTTAAAGCACACAAGCGACTAACGCGCGTCCTAAACAAATAAGGGGCCCTTTTGTGCCAAGGGTAGGTCTAGCGTATTTGAAAGATGTATGTGTAAAATTGAACCATTTTGTTACCCCAAAGTGGATTTCGCATATAAAATAATGTTCAAATAGTAAAAATAAGCAGGGGAAGTAGCGAATAAACGGGAAACACAAAAGGAAAGGCCCACGCAGGGGTCATTTGAAAAGAGTACCAAAATACAAAAAAGGTAACCCCACGCAGGGGCAAATAACAACAAGTACACAGAGAAAAACTCACACATGGGCGAAGTCCACTAAGATGTCCCCGATGGTTCTGCTTCTGATTTGCTCCTCTTGTTCTGTGCCATGAGATGCTGAATCCTATATTGAATCAGTAATAAGTATATGTCACTCCGGCGGCCTTTATTTTCCCAGTCTTGAAGACACATTCCACTTTTCTTATCTCCAATCCATAAATTGAGCTCTCCCAAATCACTTCTCAAGCTTTCTAATTCTCGAGTTACGCTCTCGAGGGCGTACTTATCCTCTTCCTGCTTTTGAAGAAATTCACTGTGCATTTCCTGAGCTTCCCTTTTTACCTCTCTTAATTCTATCAAAGCTTTGGACTCTTTGTCCTCCACACTGCGGTAAATGTTTGGAACTGGGAAGGAGATACCTTGCAAATTATCTTTCAACCAAGCCTTGTAAGTTTCATCATACCCGCCATTGAATCGATCCGCAACAATGGTGTCTTTGTTCATTCGCAGTGCTTTTTTCCATAATCTTAGCATCTCTGAAGCCTCATGCACCCTATCATCCCCGATATCAAACACATAGAGACGGTAGTATGTGTTTGGGGGTGTAGATTGTCTTCTTTCGAACTGCCTCAGGACCCGGATAGATGCATACGAACGGATAACCCGAATGCCTGGTATAAGAAGCACAAGTTGTATGTCGCCCCATACTATGACATCCTCTGAGATGAAACGGTCGAACATCCACTGAATATCATCTTCTCTCAACTCGAAAAAAATTTGGGCCCATCTTTCTCTGGTTCTCCTTTTTTTCCAAATCTGCCCAGAACAACATATCATTCAAATTCTTAAAGGCATTATGCTCATCGAGGGCATGGAGCTTTTGAGTCCCGCGTCCCTTCACCAAGTGACTCATTATTCACCATTGTAGAAGGAGGTTACAACCCTGAAAGTAACGATGTCCTTCCTTGCATCTTTCCAAAACACGGTACATGTTGGATAGGATGACAGGCGCGATGGGATAATACTTCACTTGCCCCTGGTTTACATACCCATGGAACAAAGTGTTAGCGAGCATAAATATCCGGGTGTTGATACTGAGGCTCGGGCCTTGGGGAAAAACCATAGTACCCAATAATGCAATAGTGAACGCCAGGGATCTGATCCCATTCCATTCTCTGAAAGTGTTGGTTATGATTTGAGTAGAAGGTTGCATGCCCAAATTTGATACAGAGATCTCTGAAAGCGATGCTTGACCCAATGGCCCAATGTGCGCAATCGTTTTTTAATCCGAGCCATTTTGTAATTTCTTCTACAGTAGGCTTGTTCGGGATTAGGACGTCCTCTTGTTTTCTTACTCTTCGTTCAAGCCCGTTACCTATTGTGTCTATGCCGTCCCGAATTTCCTCAATGGTCGAAGTGATTTCTATGGTTCCAAATCGAAACACCATTTTTTCATTGTCCCAGTAGCCGATGAGGATTTCAATCAGTTCAGGCCATCCGACCATATTGATGAGCTCTGTTAAGGCCCCTACATATTTGTTGAGGTCCCTTCTGTGAAGTGCGTTGAGGTCGTTGTACCATAACTTGAGCATATCTGGAGCTCTTATAACCATGTCAAATTTGGGAAACTAAGTCATACCTACAAAATAAAACCCGGTTAATATTCCCCCCTCCAAACAGGTAACAATCAGGTTTCCACACATACATCTTTCAAATGTCAAATAATATGATATGTCGTTAGGTCGTGGACCTTGAACATGATTTTTGGCGATTTTACTAATGGACTTAATACGCATTGGGTATTAAGTCGCCTTAGGCTAATACTTAGATTTGGATTTTGTTTCGCTCTACTCTAGGTTGAGTAGAATTGCTTTAGAAATGACGGTTACCCGAGTCGGACAAACAACGGGGTGAAGCCTAATAAACGACGTTGAATGACCGCAAGCCAACTATTCGTTTATCACTTCCAAAAATTCAACTTGTGTTTTTCTGAAGGACAGTTGTGGTAAGCCACGTAACCGCTTTTTTTCCTAATGCAATATATTTGTCATTTGGCGGAATCGGATGCCATTAATGCCACAGTTCAATTTATATGATAAATAAAACAAGTAGACAGTTAAAACACGTAGCCAAATAAATTAATCTTAAGGTTAGAACCATTCAAGTCACCAGCAGAGTCGTTATTCTATTTTATTTAAGAAAATCTTAATTTTATTGTTTTCAAAAGACTAAAACAGAAATCTAATGGAAACTTAAAGGGGGTTCGGGGTTTTTATTAGCATTTCAGAAAGGGACTTAAAGCACCCTAAATACCCGCTAATATGCGGTTATACGGCAATTAATTATTTGGCTAAAAGTGGATTAACTTGATTTGAATTGATGCGATTTTTAGTTAGGACCGTTTAAAAGGGGAGAAAAGAAAAATATTTTGTAAGCTTATTTATTTATTTATTTATTTTTAAGTCAACTAAAGATGAATAATTTAGTTAAGTAATTAATTCAAAATGGGTGTCTTTAGGGGATTTGAAGTTTCGAAACCTTAATATTAATTTTTAACAAATAAGCACATAACATCAGTCAACTAAATAGGGAAAGAAAATTTGGGCCCAAGTCTAGATATGTCCGCCTGGGCCAGTACTTTGGCCTAATGTCATTTGGGGCCTTCGGCCCATTTGAACCATTTGTACCTGTCCTAGGCTAACAAGGAAAATATAATAATAAAGTTATCTTTGGGCCTTAGGCCCAATCTTCCACCTGTCCTAAACTAGCAAGACATCAAATAAGTGGGCTTAGGCCCAAAATAACAAAATACAATTTGTAAAATAAGGGGTGGGCCTTTTAAGCCTCTTTCTTCATTTTTTCGTATAAACCTAGTGTATAGAAATTTATATCAGCTTTAATCCTTGTTCGTTAATTTTTGAAGGACCTGTTCTTCGTTTTTAATGGCCGGCTGACTCGAATAAAAATTTGGGCCTCCGTGGCACAAAAGAAAAATGCAAGGATAGAGTCCATGAGGTCCCGGAAAAATTTCACATGCATAAAAAATGAGACAAAATGTAAGTAGTCATCCATCAATTTAATAAAAGGAAGTCAAATAAAAATGAACCAGCATGTCGCAACTCTAGTTATTGCATACTACGACAATGAACAATTCATTTTGACTATGAAAAAATCACAAGCCAAGAAATCAACCACATAGCTACACATGGGTGCAAATAAGATTTCTTGAACTTGTTCTAAAAATTCTAACAAGAAGTGACTAGCAGAAGGAAACACAATATTAAAGATGGAGACATGAATCGAACTTGCACAATATTCATTTAAGATGCAAACAAGCAAGCTAAACAAATGTTATGTCCCATGGTAATTAAATCAACAATGCTACACTACTCTAAGTGATCTTTTGCTAGAGAAAAGAGATCAAGTCAAGTTCAAAATATTACACCTAACCCAACATAGCAAATAAAGCAGACATATATACAGATAAACACATAAGAAATCAAAGCTAATGTCAAATATCTAAGCTAAACTGAAAGAGTAGGGAGAAAATAAATAAAGTAAAGAGTAAAAGATTAAAATCACATACACAAGAGAAAGAACACTACCTACCCAATTCAAGACGTAACAACCAAGTTAAACTTATATCATAAGTTAAGATAATATGATAGTCGGAGAAAATTACCTCATCACATAGCAACTCATATTGTATTTTAATATTTTTTGAATAAACTTTAACATCCACAGGCATTTAAACCAAATCTATAAAAATAAGAAAGGGAGGGAGAACATGGATAAAGGAACAAGTAAACACGCTCTAGACTTCACTTAGTCACTAACAACATGCTGGAAAAGAAAAAGGAATCGAAGCTAGACCGACAATGTCACATCTGTAATTCAATATGCTTCCAAATTTATCAAAATTTTAAGAGATGAAACAAGCTCACAGAGGACAACAAACAGTAAGGACAAGAGCAGGTTCATTTGTGTTTATAGAGCAACATTTACGCATATCAAAATACAAACTCGTTCAAGACATATAATGTAAGACTAAATCAGTTTTGAGAAGTATCCGACCCCAAACAGTAAAACAATATGCATATTACTAAAGAAACATATTTTTGACTAAACATATAGAGACAAAATCTATAGAAGAACGAGAAAATCATGTGCCCTATCTCGAAAGGGAAGCATTCATACCATACGATGACCGAAACAAGCCGAACTTCAGCAATCTGGATAAGAAAATACATAAACCACAGAATAAGAAAAAAGTAGTAGAGTAATTCTTTTGATGCCTTCAGAACATATGACAAAACAACGGAAATTACTTTAACAAATAAAAACAAAGGCCGCATCAGTATTATCCACAAACCAACAAACCAAGATCGAAAGCGAGTACAATAGCCACAAGTCGAGGACCAGTAATACTACTTCGAAATAAGCCTTAAATCATCTTGAAAATGAAACCGATGTTACTGGTTTTCAGAAAGTTAAAACGAAGAAAAATGGCTAAGACGACACATATCATATATAATCATATCAAAATCAACCAATAGCAAAACTTCAAAGCAACACCTTGAACTCAAAACGAACGAAACTATTACGAGTTATTTACCTTATGGCGGGCAGCGAACAGAGATAAGAAATTTGAGCAGAGGGATGTGATCCTTCCTTCACAAAACTCAAATACGCATAGTGAGCAAGAAGTCCGGGAAGAACTCGGACTCAAATGGACGATGACAAGCAAAAAAAAAAAAGAATAACACTTCGATCGAAACTAGTTGCCTCCCTTTTTTGAATGTATGTCCAGATATTTTATAGCTATTTGTTATATTTTCTTTCTCTGTAAAAAATTTCCAACAACTTCCTCTCCTCCTTTACAATGAATAAGGGGTAATATATAGAAGAAAACTAGGGTTCGAATTTGGGGGGAAAAAGGATGAAATTCGGGTAAGAATGAGGCCCACCCAAATTCAAACTTCAAAACTCCTTTCACCATTTCGGGACGACACCTTTTCTGAGGATTTCAACCTATTTCGAAAGAGGAAAGTGAGGAAAACGTGCATGCTGCCTACTGGAATCGTACGATTTGGAGAGAGAAAAAAGAAGAAGATGACAACGAATTTGCAGCGTACTATGCACTAAACGTTGTATCTCCCGTGAGCTACTGTTGCTTCCCATCGTTTGTTGTCATTTTGTTGCTATTCACGCCGCTTGTGAACGTTAGGAATTGGATGTCGTGTACTGAATGTTGGAAAAGGAATGGGTGTTTCTGGGTTTCTTTTGTGAGAAAGGAAATGGGCTGAGTCGAGGAGTTAATAGGATGGGTCGACTGGGAAATTGTTGTCGTGTGGGCTGGGAATTGAAATAAGGTTGGGCTAAAGCGGTGGGCTGGGAATAAAAGGCCCAAATTCGGTCCTTTAAGTGGGTTTAAAGATGAGGGTAAATAAAAGGCTAGATTTGGATTTTAGGTTTGGCCAAATAAATTACAAAATTAGCCAATTTATTAACCAAATTGAGTTCAACTTATGAATTTGGCTTAAATTTAAATAAGACGAACTAATATACTTTAATTAATGAGTTTCTTAATGTTAACGAAATAAAAATAATTAACTTAATTATAAACTAAATAAGTTAAATATAAACTATTAGATAACTACACTAATAAACCAAATATTTAACAAAATCTTTTGAGGCGGTTTTCGAATATTCATAAACTATACTAATTATATACAAAATTATATAAGACATATATATTATTTAAAAATTATAAAATGTGACAAAGCTACTTAAAATAATTTGAAAAGTATTTTGCATTTTAAAGAGTCAATTATTTCAAATCATTTGGATTTAAGAAACTCAAAATTTAATGATTATCGAGGAGGGTCAAAATTGGGTATCAACATATTGTTATTGAGTTATTGGGTTAACGGTTATTTAATGATTTTATAAAAAAAATTATTGGGTTATTGGTGTTTTATATTGGGTTATTGAGTTAACTGATAACCCATTAAGAATATAATATTTTACTATTTTAATTTTTAGTCATACATAAATATCAGACAAAAAATATTAATATAATTACTATATTGACTATAACTATAAGGACCCTACACAATTAACATTACTTAATTAACTCTGCTCTCTACATTTACCCTTTAGGTTTTAGTATTACTTTAGTCTTTACGTTCACAACGTCAAAAACCTAAAGAACTAAGAACGACGATGGCAAAGGTTAGGCAACGACTAGGGTTGTGAATTGTGAGTATTTGCTATATTTTTACTACACTAAGCAGAATTTTTGCACTCAATGAGTAATTAGATTTCCTTCTTTTTTATTTCGCGTTACATTGTTGGACAAGTCATGTATTTGTTTTGAAATCATTTTCTTATTGGTTAAACCGAAAACCGAACCGATAAAGACCAAAACCGATAAACCGAAAACCGATAACAAATATCTTATTGGTTTGATTATCGGTTTAGCATATTTAAAAACTGAAAACCGATAATACTTAAAACCAAATCGAACCGACCGATACACACCCCGAC
>JAJOOH010005148.1:0-16868 GCA_029582605.1 Solanum gracilifrons
CCTCATATGACCCAAAGCTCCAACAGCAAAAGACGAGTGCTATCACAAAGTTTGAACGTATAAGATTCTTGAACGAAAAATTATTTGGATAGGTACCTTTTAGTAAATAATTATTAATTTTAGCGATATTTTTTATTTATTATTATTTATAGTAATACTATGTTAAATCTGTAATATGTATTATAACTGTTTTTTTAAAATATATTATGCTTGTTTGGTAAGAAATTGACACATTGTATTATAAGTGTATTAACATATGTGATAAATGTATTAGCCATTAATAAAACTTGTATTATATGTGAATAATAAATTATTTGTTGTAATATGTATCAAAACTGTATTATAAATGTATTAAAGTGATCAAGTGAATGGTAATTTTTTTTTTAATATAGTATATTTATGTAAGTTTTCCTTCTTCAAACCTCACACATTAAAAAAAAAGAGGAAAATATTGGATATACCCCTCACTTTGTCATTTAGAGTTGATATAATTCTATTACTACATGTAAGTGGTTCACATATACGCTAATTGTTATACAAATTGCTCACATATACCATTCTCCTCTAACGGAAGTGAAAAAATTAATTTTAATTTATTTTTTTAATTATTTTTTAAAAAATTAATCCAAATGAGTATATTTAATCCTTCTCACACGTTTTTTGTTTGACTTTTTATAATTCAATGAATAATTTAAATTTATTATTTTGATGGTCAAATTTAGTTATGTTTCACTAATTTTCTTAAAATTTATTATAGATGACCTAATTGTTTTTTCAAATACAAAAATTAAATTACAATATAGCCGAAAAAATAGTTTTATATTATAATATAGCCACAAGATAATTGGTTTTAATTTTTTTTTCTTGAAAAAAATAAATCAGAACTAGAAACTTAAATAATGATAATCAAAAAAGTCTAAAACAATTTATGTATGAAAAAGATTAAAATATACCTTGAACTTTGCTAGAAGGATCATATATACCCTTACATGTTTTTTTTTTTAAAGTCAAATATTATATATATATATATAATTAACTTTTTCACTTTCGTTAAATGAGGGTATATGTGAGCTGATTTTGTAACGGTAAAGGTATATGTGAGTCGCTTATATAACAGTAAGGGGATATATGAGCCACTTTCATAACGAAAGGCATATTAACTCTAAATGACAAAGTTGAGAGGTATATCAGACCATTTTCCCTATAAAAAAAATCAAAGAGAAAAATAAATAAATTAAAGTGTACTGCATGTATATGTGGATGTGGATAGCAGGATAGGGAATTAGGATATTGGTGGATAGTCCCTTAAATGGAATGATCCTCATGCCTTATTTCCAGGCTGTATATGGATGATATTGATCATAGTAGGCCCTTCTAGCTACATATAATATTACCCACTTATATACCTGAAATTGTATTTTCTTTGTCTCAATTTATGTGACATCGTTTGACCAAACATGATTAAGTTTAAGAAATAAGAGAAGACTTTGTTATGTTTACCAAATTGTTCATGTTAAAATTGTTAGGACTGAAAATAATTAGGTGTCATGCAGAAGCTAGCAAAACAAACCTTGAAAGACCATGAGTGAGAAGACAGATGAGAAATATACCAAAAGACGCAAAGATTTAACGTGGTTTGATCAATCGATCTACGTCCACATAGGAGAGGAGATGAACAATCCACTAATATAGAGAGAAACAACCTCAACCAATTCACTCGGAATACATGGGAGGTTCACACAAGTTATAACATATCACTTGTGTCCCACAAATTCTCCCCCTAGCCAAAACTCTCAAAGCTCATAAGACTACATTGTGAATGCTGATTAAGTTAGAAGAAACAAACCTATATTTATAGAGTCCTAAACTTTTTCCTACCATAAAAGAACTAGTCAATCCAAAACCTTTTCCTAAAAGGAAAACCTATTTATGGTAAGAAATTCAGGGCAAAATAAAACCCAACAAAAATCACTTTAATACTTACTTTTAATTGAATTTTTTTTGCAATAAAATGTTAGGTGGGTTCAAATAATATAGGGTGAATTTGGGAGTGATGTCATTAAATAATTGTCAAATAAAAAATGTGACATTCCTTTTAGAATGAACTAAAGAGGAAAGAACGTCACCTAAATTGCGATAGATGAGTAATATAAACTATAAAAACTAGTATTTTTTAATCTCTGTCTCTAAATCGTACCCACTAAAAGAACAAATCATAAAACTTTAAACATGCACTAGTCAGTGGTGTTTGGCTACGTACTTGGCTAGGTAATAGAGAGTAAATTAGTTTATTGTTTAAGTACTCTTATTAATTATTGTGTAATAAAAAGAAAATCTTATGAGTAGTGAATAAAATAACTACTTCTACTCATGTTATTAACAAAAGATAAAGTTTGTTACTTTAATGTGACCATAACATAATTTTGTCATTTTAATTTATTGTTGTAGTGAACTTATTGATGCATGAAGTTTTATATTAATCATATCTCCTTTCTTTTCTTCTCTTTCCTATTGATATATTCCAACATCTCCTTCGACAGCCGCGAATATAACAGAAACAATTTACTGAGACAGAGCCAGAGGCGGAGCTAGGATCAATTTGAAGTTTATGGGTCTCGATTATACTTCTTTTAGATTACAGCGTTCTGCATTAATAATTTGAACAGATTCAATCGATTTCTTAAAATAAATAGAAAGTTATCAGTTCATTATGCTATTTTTTCTTTTTTCTCATCAGCTATTTTGTAATAGCAGTGTGAATTTCTGATTTTCATTTTGATAAACAATCTGCTTATAACTTCATGACGTGAATTCATGCATGCATGGAATGCAGAACGAAAATTATATGTGAGTGGAGTTAACAGCACCGGCCATGGTGTTTCAGTGCCATTGATACATTAATTATTCCTTTGCCTTTTTCTTTTTCTTTTTTCCAACCAACTGGAAACTTTCTTCAGAAATATTCAAAAAGGAGAATGGCACCACACAAATAGCTAGTATGGAGGAAAAAAAGGCAAAGTTTGACTAAGCTTTCATAAGTTGTGGTAGTGACCACATATGCACTGGCCATCGGGGGACGTTCATGAATTTGGATAAAAATCGAATCGAAACTGATAATAGCTAAATCCATAAATATATAGTATTATATTATATTTGGTTTGGTTTAACTCATGTATATTATTTGCCAATCATTTTCAGAGAGTCAACAATTTTACAATCTGACTGGGCCTTTCGTTACTTTCAATATACGATGCACTTCAGAAACGAATCTAAATTTAAAGTTTATGGTTTTTCATTCGTTTCAGACCTAGCTACATGGTGACCAAGGAACTTGTACCGTTACCCATGAATATAAGTTAGAATTTTCAGGTGACGCCTCTTTTACATCCCTGGCCCCCTGCTTGGTAAGGTACGTATGAAGGCCCAATTAAGACGATGGGACACAAGCCCAGTGTTGGGCCTGAAATTGGCATGTCTCTTTCTTCTTCTGACAAATGGAATTTACAAAACAAAATGTAGTAACAATCTTTTGTATTACTACTATGAGTTTTCTCAAAAAGTTACGGTTTCATGTGGCATACTTTTTTGCTTTTTTATTTTTAATAAGATGATTCATAATTATATGAATATTTAATAATAATTGAAAAAGATACAGGGCAGGGGCACCAACAAAAGCAAGTAAAGGACATTGATTTGTCCTTTCAAATCATAATCTTTTTTAGAGTAATTGGAAGCATATCTTCCACTTAATTAGGCGCAGATCGTTCTTCCATCATTTACAATCAATTTCTGGGCCCGTTAACTTGGCCATTTTAATTGCTCATAATAAAACAGCTACTTCATTCAAATATTTCTCAGATAATTAATTTAAGAGGTGGACAAAAATTTATAATAATATAATTCTAATAGATGACTATCAAAGTGGATGAGAATTTAATGAATAATATGTGATCTGATGGACTAACAATTCTCTCTCTATGAAATTCGAAATTACGAGTCTTAACATAATTTTCTTTTTTGGAGACTTAATAGTAACTCTTTGAAAATGACTATAATTACTAATAAAAATAAATTAAGAACTAAGTAATAAGTTAATTTAGATAAATAAAAATAAACATCGACTTTTAATATGATGAATAAATAAAATTGAACGATCACTAATAAACCAAAAAAGAAATAGAGGGCCAAATGATTGATTAATCATAAACGAGCATAGGGCATGGGAAGCATAGGCCAAATCTTAGATCTACAAAATGTGCGTTTTACATAATTGTATTTGGCCCTACTACCTAGCCTACTTAGATCCAACGCCGAAAAACTTGAATGCTAAAAGTTTCTCATTATTATTACTCTCTCCGTTTCACCTATTTTGACTTGATATTATATTTACGAAATTAAAAAAAAAATGGCCTAAAATTAAAGATCTATCAAATATATTAAACAATTTTTTAATTTTGTGGTCATAAATAAGATATTTAAAAATTTGAAATTAAAAAGTTTTTTTATTTGGTGTTACTAAAAAAGAACAGGTCTTTTTTTTAAAAATAGAATAAAAAGAAAAATAAGTCAAACAAATTAAAATTAAAAACAAAATTGAATTGGTGATCATGTACATACATAGGCAGTGCATCTAGTTAGGAAAAACTACTCTTCTGGCGAATATGGACTCATATTCAATGCTTGTTTATATATTGCTCAATTTTCTATATAAATCATAAAATATTTGACTATAATCTAACATATATATACATTGATTTGCCTTGATTTTATCATGTGTTTACTTATTTATATTGCTTACGAAATGTGAGACTGTGATGTAATATTTTTTCATAAAATTTTCAATTTGCTAAATAATAATATATAGACTGTTTTTTAAAATTTAAAAGGCCCTTACATACCAGAAACATAAAAGGATTGATAAATTAATTTATCAAACAACTATTCCAAAATGAGACAATCGACAAAAAATTATGGTTACATTCATATAGTATGTTTTTTTTAAAGATAGAGTTCATGTACAATTATTCAACTTAAATTAATATTCTATCTATATATAACAAGGACGAAAGTTTAGTCGTGTGCTTTGTATTTGGAATAGTAAGTGTAGGTCCATAAGCTTCACCACCCACCCAACAAGAGGTTGTACCATCAAAACATGGTCTGATTATACAAAACAAATTAAATAGAGAAATAAAAAGAATATTTAATAGATAATATTTATAACCAGTAGTTTTTAGTTTAATGATTAAATTTGTCCGATGACGACGATAGTTTGTCAGGACCAAATATTGTTATTTTTCAAAGGTGTCCGTGGGACTAATGATATTCCACTGAACTACTTTTTTCATTTCTGTTTAATCTATGATATTAATTAATTCTGGAAGCTGGAAAATACAAAGAAAATTGGTCTAATTTTTCAATCATTTCCTCAATTTCAGGTAGATAAAGACTTAAAAAGAAAAAAGATGGTCCCTTGTATTAGATATTCCGTGACCATAGATCAAGATTTTTTTTCTTTAACCCTAAGAAAATAGCATCAATTTTAAGAGGAAAAAAATAATAAAAATTTATCGTTCATTGAACTTACAAGTTTTTGATATTGTCAACATTTTATTGAAGACCCTTTTGGTCGGTACATGACTGTCTAGCCGTCCTTATTGCTACACTGATTTTTCTGATTGGTTGACTACTTGAAATTAAAATTTATCCACATTTAATGTTCATATTAATTTAATAATTTATCTCAAGTTTTGTGTATTAGTTGCTTGGAAGTAAAAATAAAATTAAAAATATGGGAATTGCCAGCTCTTTTTAGAGAACGAGACTTTATAAATTAAAGTTAATTATTTAAAAGTTTATAGGAGTATAAATCAAGGTGCAGATTTGACTTCCTAGGTACATTTTGATGCATGTGTAAGTTGAAACTACAAGATATGGCATGTGATCTCTAATTAAAATAAAATGATACACAAAAAAAACTATATTTGTCTTATGGAAATATTGATAAAAGCTGAGAAAGTTAATAAAAACGAAAGAAAAAAAAATTTATTTATTGAATTTTAGATTTTTTTAAAGAAAAAATAGTAGTTTATCTCTTTTTCTACTAGATAAAAGAATCTAAAAATCAATATCCAATCGAACTGCCTTTAAACAAACGTTGGTCATATCATCGTCCACACAATGATAAAATCCAATCCTTACTAAAATCTGCCCAACAAATTAAAAAAAAATAGAAAAGAGAAAACAAAGAAGAAAGAGCCATGCAAATGTGTCCAAGTAATTACTCTCAAGTAGGTGTCCATATCCATGAGAAACTATAAATAGATGGATAATTTTATTATATCACACTTTGAATATAAAGAATACAATATCTTGAAAAATATAATACAGTAACTTATAAGGAAATGACTATAATTAATGATAAGGATAAATTAAGAACTAAGTATAAAATTATCAATTAATTTTATAAAATGAACAAGTATTGTTGGACAATAAAAAATAGTATACTGAATAATTATTATTGGATAGAGGAAGTAAAATTCTTCTCGCAACTTCCTCTATCCAATAATAATTATTCACTATTTCATCACTTTTCTCATTCAAAAGTTTGTTTTGTTTGAAATAAATTCATAAATTCTTCGAAAATTAAAAACAGAAGAAGCCGCCATATCAGAAAATATTGATTATCGCGGAACTGGTCCCTATTTCCATCGTAGACTTAAGGGGACCACTTATCTGATGCCACGTAATACGTTGCCATTGAAGGTGACACGTGACAGGCTGTGTAAACACTAATGAACTTCCCTTCAATATTTGCTCCATGTGATTAACTTGTGGGCAATAATTCTCATTTTATACACAAGATAATTTTAGTACTTTCGTATTTGTTATCTAAATATACATTCAATTCTCAAAAAATAAAAGTATCCACATAAATTGATAAAATAAAATAATAATTTGTTATTACATGTAAAATATTTCACACAGTCATTATTTAAGTTATGTTTTATGTTCATAATGTATGAACTTAAGATATATTGGTGTAGCTTAATATATCATAAGAATTATTACCATATTATTGTCCGTCAAAGGATATATACAAATTAAGGACCCGTTTGGCCATGCGATATGGTATCATGAGATGAAATTGAAGTTTTGTTTGGACATGTGATATGAAATTTTTGTGTTGTATATTTTCTCATAAATATAAAAATCTCATAAGTTGTAAAACTATTAAAATAGCCCTAATTGTTTATTCAATCTTATCAAATAAACAAAAAATTATAAAATCGCATAATAAATTATTACAAAGTTATTTGTTCTCCACTTAAGTAATTGTTTCATCTAACTTTAATTTAATAAAAAAAATGGAACATAAATTGTAGTGTACTAATCTTTAATATAATCCTCCCACATAGTACGGACAATTTCCTCACGTTGAACTTGCATTTCTCGATCATGTGACCGAGAAGACGAACCAACATTATTACTTTGAGCCAAGATTGAAAATATAGTTGCGGATGATATTGACCAACAAATGGTTCAAAGTAACAATGGTGTTTCGTTTTCTCGGTCACATGATCGAGAAATGCAAGTTCAACGTGAGGAAATTGTCCGTACTATTTGGAAGGATTATATTAAAGACTAGTACACTATAATTTATGTTCAATTTTTTGCTATTAAATTAAAGTTAGATGAAACAATTACTTAAGTGGAGAACAAATAGCTTTGTAATAATTTATTATGCGATTTTATAATTTTTTGTTTATTTGATATGATTGAATAAACAATTTGGGCTATTTTAATGGTTTTACAACTTATGAGATTTTTATGTTTATGAGAAAATATACAACACAAAAATTTCATATCGCATATCCAAACAAAACTTCAATTTCATCTCATGATACCATATCGCATGGCCAAACGGGCCATTAGTCTCTTCAAATGTGAGATCACTAATGTTACAAATAAAATAGACATAATGTAATTTGATTGTGTAAAAATTCTTTATAAATCGTAGAAATTTCGTATAAATATCTTTGGCACTATCTGTCTATTGCGCGTATATGTGTGTGTGCATGAAATCGATGGCGTTGAAAAACCGTTAATGGCGCCATGTATGACAAAGTCACAGCGAAGCATAAGTTGGAAAATATTTTTAAAAAATCCCCAAAAATAAGAAGAAGGGATACATAAGAGAGAGAGAGAGAAGAAAAGGGCGTAAATAAGAAAGGGGAATTGGGCGGTTGAAGGGGGAAAGTTTTGGCAGATGATAAGTCATCTTCATGCTTCTACGTTCCAACCTCTCTGTAACCCCACTTTTATTTATTTTTCTTCCATTTTCAATCTCAACATTCTATCTTAATTCTCATTATCAAAATTTCTCAAATTCTTCTGTACCTACCTTGTTCTGTAACCACCATCATCATCGACCAATAAATTTTATATAACTCATAAACACGTTAATTCCATATATAACAGTGACATTCTTATTCTTCATCTGTCAAGTTTTTCTCTGCATTTTCCTCACAAAGATTAAGGGAATTCGAGGTACACGATTTTTTTTAATTCTTTATTCTTCTGTTTCATTGCGGTTGTAGACATCGAAATTTTATGTTTGTTTACCTTTTATGATCAAATATAATTAATTTATGAAGAGTATATTGAAGGAATGCGGATATGATCTCGAAATGCGTTTGAACATTCTTACGTTTGAAACAGGGGAAAGGAGTAATTAACAAGTAAAGGCAGAGTTATAAATTGAATTCCCTATTTAAATGTTGCACTTTGAAATATTATTTAATGCGGTTTAATCTTTTAGAGTCAAAGGTTGCTTTGTGATTTATTGCTTATAAAGTATAATTATTTATGATTATGTAGGATTTCTGTTACTTTGAAGGAAAATATATTAATTTATTTTCCCTTTTGTCTGTAGAAGAAACAGAGATTCAATGCCTGAATTTGCCATGGATGGATCAATTGTTGATGGAAATCACAAAGAACCTAATGGCCATTTTCTACCTCACAGAGAAATTTTCGATCAAGGGTCTCCGAGGAGTCCGTTGAGTACACATAGTCGCGAAACTGAGTCGATTGATCTGGATATAAATGGAGGTGTTGATACTTCAATTGAGCAACTATACAATAATGTGTATGAAATGCAGAGCTCCGACTATTCGCCTTCGAGAATGAGCTTTCTATCGTATGGTGAGGAATCGAGAATTGACTCTGAGTTGAGGTACCTTGCAGGGGTAGATTTTGGTGAATTGGATAGGAAGAAGGGGCTTTCTGAGCATGACAAAGTACACAATGATGAGAAGTTGGGAAAAATTAAAACATATTCTGCAAGTCCCAACTCTGTTTGGTCGGCAAAGGGAAAGAAGTTTTCTCCTTTGCAAACTGATTCTCCAATATCTAACAAGCCACCAAGATCAAGGAGTAAGTCTTTTAATGAAAAGCCTTCTCCCAAAAGATTTGGGAATTTGAAAAAGCTCAATGCAACTATGTCCATGAAGAATGAGAAGAATTCGAATGCAAATGAGGATTCATCTAAGGCAGGGTATTTAGGACCCTATTTACTTAAACAAGCCAGGGATATGATTTCAACGGCCGGAGAAAATGTTCAAAAGGCTCTTGAACTAGCCCTTCGAGCCATGAAGTCGTTTGAGAGTTCTTCAAAGGGAAAGAGCAGTTTAGAGTTTGTTATGTGTTTGCACGTTGTAGCAGCGTTAAATTGTCGATTAGGGAAGTACAACGAGGCAATTCCGCTGTTGGAGCGATCAATTGAAATTCCTGACTTGGATGTGGGACAAAATCATGCACTCGCAAAATTTGCAGGGTGCATGCAGTTAGGTGATACATATGCAATGCTCGGACAGTTAGAGAACTCGATACTGTGCTACACTGCTGGCCTGGAAATTCAAAGGCAAGTTCTTGGAGAGAAAGACACGAGATTTGGCGAGACTTGTAGGTATGTGGCTGAAGCACATGTTCAAGCTATGCAATTTGATGAGGCTGAGAAGCTTTGTCAAATGGCACTTGACATTCATAGGGAGAATAATTCATCAGCCTCTCCTGAAGAAGCTGCTGACAGGAGACTCTTGGGGCTTATCTACGATTCGAAGGGAGACTACGAGGCTGCTCTTGAGCATTATGTTTTAGCAGGCATGGCCATGGCAGCTAGTGGCCAGGAAGCTGAAGAAGCATCCATTGACTGCAACATTGGCGATGCATATTTATCTATGGCACGGTATGATGAGGCTATATGTGCTTACCAAAAAGCTCTTACTATGTTCAAGTCTACCAAAGGAGAGAACCATCCCTCAGTTGCATCGGTCTATGTACGTTTGGCTGATTTGTACAATAAGATTGGAAAATTCAGGGAATCCAAATCTTACTGTGAAAATGCACTTCGGATTTATACTAAGGCCGTCCCTGGAAGCCATCCAGAAGAGATTGCAAGTGGTCTTGTCGATGTATCTGTGATCTATGAGTCAATGAACGAACCTGATCAGGCGCTCAAGTTGCTTCAGAAGGCCATAAAAGTGTATGGAAATGCACCAGGACAACAGAGCACTATTGCAGGAATTGAAGCCCAGATTGGGGTCCTGTACTATATTCTGGGGGAGTATATGGACTCGTACGATTCCCTGAAAACTGCAGTATCGAAATTCAGGGAAATTGGAGAGAAGAAGTCTGCAATTTTTGGTATTACTTTAAACCAAATGGGACTTGCCAGTGTACAACTTTATGCAATTAACGAAGCTGCAGACTTATTTGAAGAAGCAAGGATAATTTTAGAGACTGAATGTGGACCGTATCACGCAGATACATTAGGAGTATACAGCAATCTTGCTGGAACTTATGATGCAATGGGCAGGTAATTGCTGTCTTTGATTGTCATATTACTATTATATTACGTTTGCTTTTTCTTCGTTATAACAATATAATCGTCATTAATTGTGTTTGCAGGACGGATGATGCAATTGAAATCTTAGAATTCGTCGTTGGAATGAGGGAGGAGAAACTTGGGACAGCAAATCCTGATGTGGATGATGAGAAAAGGAGATTAACTGAGTTATTAAGAGAATCAGGGAGAGTGAGGAGCAGGAAATCAAGATCCCTGGAAACACTTCTTGGTAACATGTCTCATATTTTCCTCAAGGATCAAGAGATTGATATACTAGAAAGATAAACGAATAAGGTCTTCGTTGTCATGTTGGGGCATTATTTTTTTGTACATTTGGATAAGACAAACTAGGAAAATAAAATTGTCTTACTTGGGCAATGAGGAATTGAGATCCTCCCGCTTGTGGTATACGGTTTGTACTAGAAATGAATGTAAAGTTTTCATTTTCATTGTCAGAGTCGATTAAGTCTCACTATCAATTTGTTCTTTGTGTATCTTGAATGTTAATATAATGGTACACTAAAATTCTCAATTTCTTTGTCAGACATTTCTTTATCAATTTGTTCTTTCTGTATCAATGTGTTCAGCTCCCTGACGACCCCAACTAATCTGTATTCAGGGCTTAGGACCTCTGATTAAGGGTGGAGGAATACTCCATTCCACTAATACCTTGGGTGGTTCTTGGTGTAACTTGAATGCTAATAGAATAATGGTAGACTTAAGTTTTCAATTTTCATTGTCAAAATAGATAAAGTTTCTTAATCAATTTGATCTTGCCATGTCATGAATGTAAATATAATAGTGTTGGACTAAAATTTTCAAATTTCATTGTCAGAGTAGATAATCTTTCTTTATCAATTTGGTCTTTCTGTATCTTGAATGTAAATAGAATATGCTGGACTTTTGCTATCCTTTTGTTGTCACATCTAGCTGTTTAAGTTTTAAGGAACTTGCACGGCAAATCAGTTCATGCTTACAGTTTAACCAAATAATTTTCTAGTTCGTCATTTTCATCTGATTTAGGATTGGGAATTTCACCAGATTGATGTAGTTCTGTCATCCCTACTTAAGTGGACACCCATCTTACCTAACATTATACAATTTGAGGATATCTAATACTTTAGAAATATTTAGGCAGCAGTGTTAAGACTCCCAACTATATTGCTTGCACCCTAGTTTTAAGTGTAGTTTTTGTATATACACAACCATTCAACAATTGATGAACTAATAATATGGGCTTGTTCGCCAAGAAATGCATATCAACACATACTCTTATCCACTTGAGGAACTACGATTCTTCAGGCTTTGGTTCCAGAAGTACAGGGATCTTCTCTTTCTGATCCCCACGCAGCACTTCCACAATTACCTGTTCATATCATCAGCCATAAGCTTAGCTTACTACAATTCCCACAAATGTAGTTCCACGTTTCACTACCTTCCCACACTGAATACTTTCCAATTATCTCACAAATACTGGAAGGAGAAAAGCTAATGGAAATATGGAAATGTTAATGAAAAAGTAGGAGCACGTAAACAAACTTCTGGAAAACAAAATATTTAGCAGGATTCATAGGAAATTATAGAGAAAACCTTACTACTGTCAATATCAAGGTCAAATACTAACTACTCATATTCTTAAAGATCACTTAAATAAAGTTGCAGAAATAAAAAGGAAGATTAACTAATAAAGTTCTATGCAAGCAAAGGTGCAATTCCAAATATAATGTTTATCTAAAAGCGTTGTGAGTTGGCGTATGCTTGAGAAATGCTCTGTACTCCATATGAATTCTAAGCCAACAATAAAGATGCAAAATTTCGTAATAGATGTATGAATTACCTTATCTCCAACTTTGCATTGGTCAAGAATTCTGTACAAGTCGGTGCCATTAGAGACCTTCTTTCCATTTATAGATGTGATTATATCACCTAAAATAAGTCTTCCGTAGGAATCACGTTTAGTAGGTAGAAGACCCTGCATGTACAAGATTTAACATCTCATATTTGGTTTCTCATCATGTTAGTCACAAATTTAAACTGGCTTGTATAAACAATCACATGAAAGAAAATAGGTTGAGTGAAATAACTGGTGGAAACTGCTGATGATTGTAGTGTATAAAAGGAAGGAGAAGGGAAAAGATACAGGAAATAACATACTGCTTTGCCTGCAGGACCATTTGGAGGAGCATCCAGGACAAGTACTCCAGTGACTCCCAGTTGCTCAACGGACTGATCAGGTGCAAACTTTATCCCCAAAATTGGCCTTGTGACTTTCCCAAACTGCACCAATTGATCAACAATGCCACTGACCTGAATAGGTAAAAATCAAAATCTTCAGGGGAGAGACTACCACCTCTTAGTAGAAGCAAGGGCTACTTTCTGAACCGCAGGATGAAATAAATCAGTTTGTTTTATATGGGGAAGTATGTTGAACCTAAAAGTTTCATTTAGCATTGCAAATAATAAAATTCTGAAAGACAAACAGTAACTTACAGTATCAACTGGAATTGAAAATCCAACACCTGATGATGCACCGGAAGGAGAATATATAGCAGTATTTATTCCAATAAGATTTCCAGAACTATCTAGAAGTGGCCCTCCACTGTTACCAGGATTGATTGCTGCATCTGTCTGAATAACATCTTGGATTGGGCGGCCAGTAGCTGCAGAATTGATTTCTCTCCTAAGGCCACTAGAAACATATAAATTAATCAGTGATATTAAAGAATATGTATGATCCATAGCGTTAAGTTAATCCATATCCAACACAGCTTGCTTATGCATATGTATCCATTTACCATGAGATATGGTTAATATTTATGTTTGCTTCTTGATTTTATGGGTGCAAGGCACTCAACAGTGACAACCACATCAACATCACAAGGCTAGTCTTTCAGTTGAAATAATGGAAAAGATTAGACAAAATTCTCTACTTCATCTCCGTTTTAAACAAAGGAAAGAAGATAACGTCATTTTATTTGATTTCCTCTCGTCTACTTCCTTCACTTCGTTAGTCATTGATGGCACAAGCCTTTTACCACAACTTTGAGTGGCTGGATTCATTTATTTTATCTCTTATCTTCACTCAACATAATTAGCACCATTTCACTGGAATATCTGAACATTAGGACCCTGTGCACCATAAATGAAATGTCTAAATACCTGATAACACCAGTGGTGAGTGTATGATCAAGTCCAAACTGCAAAGATATTTACATTAAAGATCAGTCATCATGTGTTTCCAGATGAAACATAAAAGAGAAGTAAAATATTCATGTTTATAGTAAATTTATATGAATAAAGAGGAAAAAGAGGTGTGAAGTGGTGGGGGTACCTAAATACAAGAAACATGTACTCATTGCAACAAGAGATTTCCAATGTGTAAGTCAAGAATTGTTCTAGGGCCCTTAACAAGTACTTTGATTTAAGTGTAAGTCACTGACACATTTTGGCAGAAGTTGGAGCACTGTAGGGGGGGAATCGTTATGCTTTAAACTCATGGGAAAAGAAGCAGTTATAAATATTAGCAGGCTGATAAATGTTCAGAAGTAATAGCCAACTTTCAGATACTGATTCTTTAGCTGGAGAAGAAGGTGGGCTAACGAGCAAACATTTGAAACAGAAGACTGAACTAAGTTGTACTCGCTATCAGTTGGTTTTTTCTTACTTGCACAAATTTTATTGATAACAAAAATGCACTAGCATTTTATATGCAAAGTTATACTTTCTAATTGTTGTAATGCTCATGAACGCCTGCAAGACAATTGTTTTCCTCTAAAGCAAAAGCTGAATATAAAATGGGTCAAACTAGGTTTAGAGAAGGGACAACAGACCAGATAAAAGTACTATTATTACATGAATAGAATTCTCTAGCAGGTTTGTATTCGTCACATACTGGATTTCCAATAGCAAATACTTTTTGACCAACGAGCAAGTCTGCAGATACGCCAATTGGTATAGGTCGCAACTTGTCTTTTGGTGCATCGATATGCAATACAGCAACATCTTTATCTTGGTCAAATCCAACAACTTTTGCATCATAAGTAGTTTGATCAGCAAGAGTCACTCTGAGCAAGACTAAGACTATATTAGTACTAGCAATTAGAGCGTAAAACGAAAATTAAGCAACTAAGAGACGTACCAATCCAACGAAATTCATATCATGAAAAAAATTGCAGGTTTCCTAATTCTCCCTTAGTTAAGACAATCAAAGTTTTAGAATTAGGCTAGTATAAGAACAATCAGATGGCATATTGAAATAACATAACGACTGTGTCAAGGAACTTGACACCTGAAACCATTTAGGCAGATACAAAAATGAAATAGAAACTTGTTTTAAACAGAAAATGTGTTGCCAGTTGCCAATTAACTCACCTGAGATCAGAAGCACCTCGAATCACATGATAATTAGTAACAATATTTCCATTTTTATCCCAGACGAATCCTGACCCAGACCCTTGAGGCACCTCAAATACATCCAATGTAAACATATCCTGCCTATAATATCACAGACGGAATCCAAATTAACCAAACCGGAAAATCAAAGGTGGACGTCAATTACAATAACAGGAAATACATCTAGCAGACTTTCATCAAGCACTATATCTACAAACTTAAATGCTCGTGAATCAACATATAAGAAAAAAAATCATCCTCATTGTTAGATCACCTGGAAGCAAGATTAGTAATATACACAACGGAAGGTGTATTCTCCTGGAAGAGGCGAACAGTAGCAAGTTCATCAGTCTGCAATTTCCTGGGTGAAGTGACTACAAAAGCCGAGGCAGGGTCAACGTCTGCTATATAGAGAGAAAAAGACAAGGCAACGGAAGTGCATGCCACAAAAATACTATCTATAAGATTCTTCCTGTAGTTGGACTGGTCATCGGAAGAGGCATAGTTAGAGCAAATACGCCGAGCACAGACCACACTGCCGGCGAAACCAGGTATTTTCCGGCAGAGTATAGACTTAGCAAGTTGAAATCGATCTGAGCCGGAAATTTTCCGTGTCGGAGTTGTGGAGAAGCAAGCAGAAGAAGCTAAGGAATGTGAAGATGCAGCCATTGTTAAGAAGACAGCTGCCGAGAGCTGACTTGTTTAGAGCAGAGCAGAGACCCGATTTAGTTGGTTCTTCGGTTCGGGTGCTCTTTCTAATATTGTGTGATCTACGTTCTCAACGTGACTATTGCTCATGTGTATGCTACACCACAGGAATAACGCTGCACCTTAATGGCCCCTCTCTTCGATCAACGAATCAGGTCTGGTCTGACTATGATTTGTTTCAATCCGTTGCAACAAAGTCAGGCCCATGGAACCCTTCTACACTGGTCTGTCCACAATGGCACAATCTAGATAGCATGAGCACATTCTAATTTTTGGCATTTTGCAGTTTAAAATACATTCTATAATTTTTACTGAGACTATTTAAAATATAAAAAATTAAAGACACATTCAGAAATTTATTTATAAGAAAAAGATTCAAATATGTCATCAATTTTTAAAAAAAAACTTATTTATGTCTTCCATTAAAAGCAGGGGCGGCTCAAACCCATTGGTGGCCTAAGACCAAAATCAAACTAGAGGCCTTAAAAAAAAAATTATAAATGTTTTTATCTTAGATCTATTTTTCTAGTTTTTTGAGATGCAAAGTTGTTAATAATTTTTGTGTAGTCAATCTCTTCTAATAATTCTTTTTCAATCGATAATATAGTCAAACCACTTAATCTTTCTTGAGACATTGTCGATCTTAAATAAGATTTTATTATTTTTAATTTTGAAAAACTTCTTTCGGCTGAGGCGACTGTTACGGGAATTGTTAACATTATTCTATAAGTAATGTAAGCATTTGGAAAAGAATCAAGTCTTTTTATTTGATTGAGTATCTCAATTAGAGTATTGTCTTCTACTTTTATGATTTCTCTTAACACTTTTAATTCAGAAAATAAGTCTAAACCGTCAATAT
>JAJOOH010005149.1:0-11964 GCA_029582605.1 Solanum gracilifrons
GGATATATTTCGAACCCTTTTTCCTATATATATATATATATATATATATATATGTTTTACTCTCGCACAATATGAATTATTTTAAAGTAATATTATACTACAACTGGTTTGTATCACCAACTCTATATGTGAATTCCTTATGAATCGATTCTTTAAAATTTATAAGAATTAGTATAAATAAAATTAAATTTTATTGCACATAATATAAGATCTTACGATAATTTTAAGTTAAGTGGTTGTCTTTTGTATTATTTGTTAGATTATGATAACCTTCCACTAAAAGAGGAACAATAATATTTTAAATAAACTAAAATGAATGAAAAATATAAAAATTAAAGTCAAACATTTAATTTTAAACATTATTATATTTTAAAATATTTGTACAACGAGCGGGTACGGATAGGTACGAATATTAGTTCATTTAAAAGAAAAGTCCTTTTTTAAAAAAAAAAGTGACTAAGGCAATTTTTAATTATTCAACTATAGTGAGATTTAACCAAGATTTAGATACACATATCTTGTTATTCATGAGGTGAAATTCGGTGTAATTTGTTCTAGATATATTATATCCAAGTGGATACGCATGTATCTGGATACATAACAAATCTCACCCGCCTCACTCTCCTCCCTCCCATCTCGCTTGCCACTCTCTTATGTATCTAGTATCCCAAATACTTTTAAATTCACACTAAATTCATGCATCTAGTGTGTATCTAATGTGATTCGCCTACATTTGTGATACAAATCTATCAGATTTTGGTGCGTCTAAATATACATGTATTTCACTACACATGAGGTAAAATTTAGGTGTAATTTGTTCTAGATATACTATATCCAAGTGGATTCACATGTATCTCGGATACATAACGAATTTCGTTCACCACTGTCCTATGCATCTAGTATCCCAAATAGATGCGAATCACAGTAGATATGTACAAATACATCTATCTATTGTGATTCACGCGCATTTGTGATACATAACTATCTTGCTGGCCTCCCTCCACATCTCTCTCGCCTCTTTCCCTATGCTTGTGTATCTAGTAGCAAAAATATATGTTTCTAAGTGTATCTTCCTTAATATATGGTAAAAGTCTTAATTAGGGATAAAATACATAATTATTTGAAATTATATGTAAAATTAATATATATATAACTTTTTTGGTGTAAAACTAAAACATGTTTAGTCGATTAGAAAGAGGGTTACGAACGACTTCATATCCACAACTCACATTTATTTCTTGTAAGATTATGTTCTATTTATTTCTAAGTTAAATTTGACATATATATATATATATATATATATATATTTGCTTAGTTGAATAATGTATGGAGGTAATATTTTAAATGATCACTCAATTTTGAATAATTTACTTAGAAAGTTATTGAACTTTGAGTTTTTTCACTTAGTAAGTCACTCAATTATGTTTTTAATTCAAAAGTCACTCAACTATAAATATTTTACTTAGAAAGTCACTCAACTATTGATATTTCATAAAGGTGTCAAAATGAGCCCAAATATAGTTAATCAGCTCAACTTGCACGGAATTTTATTTATTGGGCTCAAGATAATTTGAATTGGACTCTATCTCAACTCATTCAAGTCTTAACCCATTTTAAATGAATCTTCAATTGAGCCCAATTTAATCTCAAATTTCAACCTTAAGACAGTTTATTTGCATTAGTGTAATGTATATTCTCATATTTTAGGCATAAATTATATATATATATATATATATATATATCTTCTAGGATTTATCTATCGAATTGTAAATTTTTTCTGAGTTGAAATTCAAATTGTGATTGTAAAGTTTGTAAATAACAATATGGTAAAATTATTGAGATTAAGCGGGTCATGACTCAACCCAATGTTTAACTCATTGTAGTCCATCCCATTTGAGCTCAAAGTGAATTTGGATAGTTCATAACCCAACCTAATTTCTATTTCAACTCAGCACGCCCATTTGACACCCCTAGTATTTCACTTAGAAAATCATTCAACTATTGATATTTTACTTTAAAAGTTACACAATTTTTTTGTAGAAATCTAATTTTTATTTTAAACTACTTTTTTTGAGAAATAAAAAGATATATATTTTAATTGTCTTACTGACCCGCTTCAATTATTTAATTATATTTTTTTTTTATGAAAAACGTATCGTAGCAATAAACAAAAAAAATTCTTTTTCCAATCTAGCAATTGTCATACTGGAATTAAATATGTTGAAAATGATCCAAATAAAAAGGAGGAGGTTGGAATTGATCAAAGGTAATTAATAAGTAATGGAAAGCACACAATTCCAATCTTTTATTGCTTTTTTTCTTAACAATATGTTCAAAAATAAAAATTGTATTTTAACAAAATTTAAAAAAATAATTAAGCTATCATCTTATTATTTTAAAAAAAAGTTAGTTTATTTACGTTGATGACTTTGTAAATAAAATATCAATAGTTGAGTTACTTATAAGTGAATAGTTGAGTGACTTTTGAGTTATAAAACATAGTTGAATGACTTTCTAAGTAAACTATCCAAAATTGAGTGACTTTCTAAGTGAACTATTCAAAGTTGAGCGACCATGAAATATTAAGTCATACAGTATGCTTCTTCTTCAAATGGCTTCTAAATGCTCAAAATGTGTCCAAAAAGGGTGAGGCTCCACGTATTGCTCCCCTAACTCCCTATAGAGAGTTCCATAAAGGTTTTGCTAAAAAGGTGATCGGAAGCCATATCACCAAAATATTTATGGGCGTTCACACGAAAAACTGAGAAAATCACATAATGGCTCCCAAATGCCCAAAATGTGTCCAAAATGGTGAGGCTTCACATACTGATCTTCCAACTCCATATGGAGGGTTCCATAAAGATTTTGGAAAAAAAGTCGATCGGAAGCCATATCATCAAAATATTCATGGACCAATACACACGAAAAATAGAAAAAATTGCCTAATTACCACAAATTTGCTCCTAAATGCCCAAAATGTGTCCAAGAAATGGTGAAACTTCACCTTACTCCCCCAATTCCTTACGGAGGGTTATCAAACTTAGTATCTTTCCATGGGGTGCTACAATGTTGTTCGGGAAAAAGAAAGGTGTTTCCCTCAGAATTTGCATTGACTATCGTTAGTTGAACAAAGTCAATGGTATCTAGTGAAGGAATCCGAGTGGATTCTCAGAAAATAGGGGCAGTGAAGCAATGGCCCAGACCCACATCTCCAACAGATTTCAGAAGTTTCTTAAGTTTGACTGGTTATTATAGGAGATGTGTTGAAGGATTTTCATCCATAGCTTCCCCATTGACCAAGTTGAATCAGAAAAAGGTCAAGTTTTAGTGGTCAGATGAGTGTAAGAAAGCTTCTCAGAACTGAAGACTAGGTTGACTACAACTCCCGTCTTGACTCTACTAGATGGTCCAGACGGCTCTGTGATTTATTGTGATGCATCCAGGGTCGTCCTAGGTTGTGTGTTGATGCAGTGATGTAAGGTTATAGTGTATGCTTCTAGACAACTTAAGGTCCATGAGAAGAACTACCCAACGCATGACCTCGAGCTTGCGGCATTAGTATTTGCCTTATAGATTTGGAGACATTACTTATATGGTGTTCATGTGGATGTGTTAACAGACCATAACAGCCTCCAGTATGTGTTCACCCAGAAAGAGTTGAATATTCATCAGAGGAGGTGGCTTGAATTCCTAAAAGATTCTGACATGAATATGCTTTACCATCCTGGTAAGGCCAATGTAGTAGCGAATGCTCCCAATAAACTGTGTATGGGTAGTGTAGCACATGTCGAGGAATACAAGAATGAGTTATCTAAAGATGTTCACCGGCTTGCTCGCTTAGTAGTTTGCCTTACGAACATATCGGATGATGGTGCGATAGTTCAGAATGTCTCAGAATCTTTATTGGTAGCGGAGGTTAAAGAAAAACAAGATAATGATCCCATAGTGCTTCAGTTGAAAGGTGCAGTTCATTAGCAGAAAGTTGAGCTCCTAAGGGTGAGATGGTGTGCTTCGTTACCAGGGTCGCCTATGTGTTCCTAGTATGGGTGAGTTAAGGCACCAGATCCTTACCGAAGCTCATAAATCTAGGTATTCCATTAATCCAGGTGCCGCTAAGATGTACCGTGATCTACGGGATGTCTTTTGGTGGAACGACATAAAGAGGGACATAGTAGATTTTTTGGCTAAGTGTCCTAACTGTCAACAGGTTAAGGTAGAACATCAGAAACCAAGAGGTATAACTCAAGAGATTTGCATTCCTACATTTTAATAACCCAAGAAGTCATTTTTAGAAATTTTCATAAAATTACCATTTCACCCCTCTCGATAGTTGCCTCGAGTCACTTTTAGATTAGTCGGTGAAGTTGATTTAAATTTTTTGAACTATTCGATAACTACGATTATTTAATTGACGGATATTTATTTATTTAGTTGATGGTTAATGGGTCAAGTCAAAAATTTGTTCAAGACCCTATACCATTTGGCCCATATATATATAAATAAGTTGGTAGAGTTTGTCACTTTAGTACATAATTAATTTAGAAAAGAAAGGAAAACAGAAATTGCTTGGAAGCGGCCGCCGACGAGAACAGTTGTCCAGGTAATACTCTTAACTGTGATTTCGCTGCAATTGATTATTTCTTTTCTAATTAATTAGTAGTATATTATTAGTAATATTAGGATGTTGGCATTATGAAAGTGAGAGGAAAAAATGTTAATTGTTGCATGATGTGATTCAACAGATAGGGAGTAAATGTTGTTGCTGTTTTTTTACTTAATGACATGGAGAATCATTGGGTAATGATGCCTAGTGATTTATAATGAGTTTGGTAATTGGGTTAAGTTTTATTTGTAATTTCATAGTAAAGTTACAGGTTATGCTCTTGATTTTGGGTATGTAATTTTCTTATGATTATCACATTATTATATTGGAGAAATTGAAACTAAACCCTAGAGTTGAAATTTGGAGAAAATCGAAAGAGTTGACATGTTAATTGACATCAAGATTAAAGAACTTCATTATAGAATTGGGTGAGTTTTTATGGGTCTAGGCTAGACATATAGTAATATGGGTGTTGTTAGTTTCAAAATCTCATTGTGATTACTTATTTGAATAGATTGCATTCATTTGGAAGTCCAACGAAAGGGAAAGACTCAAGTCCCGGAGTGATTGTTCGACTAATTGAGGCAAGTGGATTTCTAAGCCATTGTTAAGTGTATAAAATCGTGTATTTCCTCGTGGTATGTGTTGGGAAGTAATGGGACTTGGTGATGAGTTGACTTGTAAATATTGAATAATTCTAATGATGAAAAGGGGGTAATAAAAGTCTTAATTATTGGTGTGTGATGTGTTGAGAATGGTTTTGAAAGGCTTATTGATTCATTGTTGATGTTCTATCACGATTGTGTTGTTGTGAATTGTGCAATGTTATTAAAATGGTCATCTACTCATTATTTGTGTGAACATGTCATTTGCATTGTTCTGAGACATGGTTGCGACAAGTGTTTTGTGAATTGATAAAGAATAAGAAACTAAAGAGGATGTACCATTTCGAGGGACATGTCGTGTGCCACGATGGATACTATATTTCGAGGGTCGTGTCGCACACTGCGACAGATTCTATTATCGAAGGACGTGTTGCGCACCACGACGGATACTATATATTGAGGGATATGTCGTGCGCCTCGATGGATGCATGGACAGATATGTGCCCCATTTGTCCCATACTAAGACAGTGGGTGTGTATCCATTGCATTGCACATCTTTATAATTAGTGAAATATTGTGTTTTGCTGATTCTTGTGAGTGCCTTTCTGTGGAACTTGTGATTGATGAAAATTGTGCTTGTTGTTAAGGATATGTAATTGTTTGAGTGTTGTTGTTGAGCTATGTGCTATGTAAATTGTGAACTGTTAGGTTGGGCTAGTTTCGAGGGACGTGTCGCACGCGACGACGAAATCTATTATCGAGGGATGTGTCGCGTGCCATGACAGATACTATAGATCGAGGGTCGTATGGCACGCCACGATGGATGCATGGACAGATATGTCCCCCATGGGTCCCGAACTGAGAGACAGGGGGTGTGTACCATTAGGTCAGACATGCATCACTATACTTGACATTGCATTGCATATCTATATCATTGGTGAACTTGACGTTGTGTTGCTGATCTTGTGAGTGCCTTTCTGTGGAACTTGTGATTAATGTCATAATTCAACCAGATTTTGGGGGGTTTATTAAGTTGACTTAGTTATCCGCACTTATAATATTTTGATATTTCAATATGTCTTACCTCTGCATTTTTAGAGGCTTGTACACATGACAGCCAGATTTTGGGGGTTTTATTAAATTGACTTAGTTATCCGCACTTATAATATTTTGATATTTCAATATGTCTTACTTTTCTTCATTTTTGTGATATTTGGGTTTTAGGTTGTCTTGTCTTGGTGGGATAAGTCGAGTGCCATCACGTCTATTTTTGGGACATGACATACATGGACGTGGGAAGTGATAATCATGGACTTTATTATGGGTTTACCTCATACTTGCAGATAGCATGACTCCATTTGAGTGATAGTAGATAGAGTTACTAAGTTCGCTCACTTCTTGGCTGTTAAGACTACAGACTCAGCAGAGAACTACGCCAAACTCAATATTAATGACATAGTTAGGTTGCATGGGGTTCCCTTGTATATCATTTAAAAAAGAAGTCCTCAGTTTGCGTCTCAATTCTAGAAATCATATCACAAAGGGCTTGGTACTCAGGCAAATCTCAGTACAACATTTCATCCGCAGACGGATGGTCAGGAACAGCGTACCATTTAGACCTTAGAAGACATGTTGAGAGCTTGCGTGATCGGTTTCAAGGGTAATTGGAATTATCACCTACCTCTCATAGAGTTTGCCTATAATAATAGCTTCCATTCCAGTATTCAGATGGCCTCGTATGAGGAACTTTATGGGGGTAGATGTAGATCTCCGGTTGGTTTGTTCGACGTAGGTGAAGCAGCTTAGATTGGGACACATTGGGTTCATAAGGCTATGGAAAAGGTTCAACTCATAAGAGATAGACTAAAGATAGCCCAGAGTTGTCAGAAGTCCTATGCAGATGTAAGGAGAATGGTCTTAGAGTTTAAGATTGATGATTGGGTATTCCTGAAAGTGTCACCTATGAAGGGGGTGATGATATTTGGAAAGAAAGGGAAGATCAGCCCGAGATATGTAGGTCCTTATAGAATCGTGCAAAGGGTTGGTAATGTGACTTATGACTTAGAGTTGCCAGCAGAACTAGCAGCAGTTCATCCAGTCTTTCACATCTCCTTGTTAAAGAATTGTGTGGGTGATCCAGCATCGATAGTACCATTATAGACTGTGGTTGTGAAGGATAGTCTCACTTATGAAGATGTGCCAGCTGAGATTCTTGACCGTCAAGTTCGTAGGTTGAGAAACAAATAAGTCGATTTAGTGAAAGTTTTGTGCAGGATTCATTCCGTAGAGGGAGATACTTCGGAAGCAGAAGCAACTATGAAGGCCAATTATCCTCACCACTTTCCTTCCGATTCCTTTTCAGTTTAAGGAAATATTTCCTCTCCAATCAATCAGCTTACTCTTGCATAAATTCAGTCATAGTATCTTGTTTCTTTAGTTGTTCTTGCATTTCAGCATATTGCATGTTCTTGGAACTCAATTCAGTTGGATATCAGTTGCTAGTACTTAGTGGTAGGGATTGTACTCAGCAGAAGCAGGTGAACCACAGAGGGTTTTACGGGCCGTGATTAGGACCACGATCCGTCACCCTCATCGCAGTTCAGACCATCCCAGGAGTGGTCGACCACGGGACCCTTCACGGGCTGTGGATCCCCACACGATCCATGGGAAGGCTCGTGAAGGTGAGACAGAGCCACCAGGGCTCAGTCTTCAGACCACAAAGCCCACCACGGGCCGTGGTCGTGATGATGGGTTGTGGATGGGTCCATCGTCTTGAGCCAGTAGACCCCAGTCCCAAGTGAAGAACCATGGTGGCATTCATGGTCTGTGGTCCTTCACATGGTCCGTGAAGTGGACCGTAGAGGGGGCTACCCTGAACTAGTAGACCCTGGCCAAAAATCATGACCCACTTGACGGGTTGTTGTCCCTTTGACGGTCTGTCAGTGGCGCCTCCGTCAAATTTTAAGTTGGGGTCGCTTTAGTCTTATCCCCTATGCATTAGACATTTAAACTACATCGTTTAATACCTAAACTACGTCGTTTTACTCAGTTTAAGCCTAGTATTCTAGTCAGGACTTACCCTAATAGATTCATTCTCCAAAACTCATCGAAATTATAGCAAAAAATAGGAGAAAGAGTCGACCAACCCCTCACGAACAAAGCAAGAGATTTTCTTCAGTTCAACCCAGGAAATCAAAGGATTTCTCCGTGAATTTCATCACCAGGTATGTGGGATTTCACTAGTGGGTTCCTTCCATCCACTAGGTCCCTAGAATTCAATCAAATTCTAGGTAAGTGGGATTTCACTAGTGGGTTCCTTCCATCTACTAGGTCCCTAGAATTCAATCAAATTCTTGATTCTCTAGATCTTGTTTAGACCCACGGTTTCCAAAACCTTAGATATTTGTTGTGATTTAGCTGTTATAGTATTCTTAATCGAAATACCATGTTTTCGTGGAAACGTTGCTTAGTTCTTTGCATGAAACTCAGAACCCTAGTTGTGTAGATTCTCTTAGTTCATGAATTACACTTGCTAGGCCAGTTAAAAAAATTAACATGCCTCAGATTTCGAATGTTCCATTTTCAGTATCTAAATGTTGCATTCTCAGTTAGCATGTCAGAATATTGAGCTATCCAATACTTTAGTCATGTTGTGCCATACACATTTCTAGTTGGGAGTAGGCTTAGCACTGGGTTGGACTAGGGTTCAGCGTACTCTTATAGTCCTAGAGCTACGTGCCTCCATAGGTTTATAAGTCCCCTTTGTTGGGCCTAAGATTTATTGATCACCTCATTCATGCCTTTATACCCCTGGCAAGGTATATTGGGTCCTCTCGATGGGGCATATACATCGAACAGTCATGCCTTTATACCCCTGGAAAGGTATATTGGGTCCCCTAGATGGGGCGTATAAATTGAACTCCACGGTTAGCTCACGTGGTTTTATGTCGGTTAATAGTAGTTCCCACAATCACACTCTAGTGCATTTGATGGTGTTTCTAGTTTATACTTTAGTATTCAGTCTCAGCATGTTATATTCATAATCGGCACTTGATCATTGCATTCAGTTCAGTTCCTTTCAGTTATATTTTAGCATTTACATTATATTCATATTATTTCATTGCTCATTTATACTTTGTTTAGCTTATATATCTTGTTCAACCATTATCTATATTCTGCATGCTCAGTACATTCCAAGTACTGACGCATACTATGCGCTACATCCTTTCATGATGTAGGTTCAAGTACTCAGCATTCAGATCACGCATAGATTGGTTCCTGGTTCGTATTCAACGGCTTCAGTGGTGAGTTCTCATACTTCGAGGACAATAGACATGTTTTTTCATATTTAGTCTTTTATTTCAGTTTTCAGTTCTGCTAGAGTTAGCTGGGGGCATGTCCCAACAACTTTAGTTAGTAGAGGCTTTTCAGACATAGTATTAGATTCATCATTAGCTTTTGGGTGATTGTTTAGTATCACTAAACTCTTAGAAGTTTATATATATTCAAATCAATATTTGGTGTTTCCCATCTTTCCGTATATCATGATTTAGCTTCCGCATTAGTTTATGTTTTCATATAAATGTTCAGTGTGCTTATGATATGCCAGCTTAAGGGTTAGCTTAGGGTCACTCGTGATCCTAGGTCCCGTGTTTACGTCAAGAGGATAATCTCGGGGCGTGATTATAAATATTTTCAATTAAAGTATTATTATGTCACAAATGTATTATAAAGTTAACAAGATCTTCTAACTTCAAAATATATTATTTTAAAATGTTTCGAGTTCTTTTTAAAAAAAAACTCACAACAAATGTGAAAATATGTGAATATATATGAATCATTTAAAATTTATCATTTACAAAATAAATTTTATATGCAGTAATATGGAATTCATTTTTTCCTTACACTAAAACAAAATCTAATAACTATAAAGAAAATGGTAACATTAATTAAAGTCCTATTTACTTATTTAAGTATTAAATTTATTAGAAATTGAGCTATTGTACATTAATTCTTTAGTTATAACATTTTAAATTCTATTCGTTATTACTAATTATTGCAAACGTTATTCACACTCTTTTACATTTTTTAGTTAAAATATTATGAATTCTCATAGTTATTACATTAATTATTTCTTTCTTTTATCTTCCCTTATATTAAATTTTGACTAATAATTTTATATTATTATACCGCCCCAATATATGAGATAACACGATGTTGTTATTTTCCTCGTACGAATCATGCTTGGTTGAATAAATTAAAAATTGTTTACAAATATATGAAGTATATCTTTGTTGGGTGTAAGATAAACATGTGATTCCATATATATGATTCCATAGATAGAATATATTCTTTAATTTTAAATTTTCATTTTTCCGGTAAAAAAGGAAAACCTTTCTCAGTTAACTATGGACAGTCAAATAGCTATCTTTGATTTATGTACGCAGTCAATCGAGAAGCCAAATATGAGAGCCAACAACAAGAATGTCATCTATTATGTTATAACTAATATACAAAAAATAGTTCTAAAAACTAAAGTGTAATTGTTCTCTTCACATATTCATATGGCATCTAAACAGTTTAACATGGAATATACATCTGGTTATATGACAAGAAAAATACACAACAAATATCGTATATAAGGTAATATTAGTGAGATACGACTAATTACATGATTCAACCTCATCAAATTGAAATAAATATATATATTATTGCATTTAACTAATAAAAAGTTTCATTGACCATCTTGATAAGTTCGCGTGAATAAGAGATATATATGATGATCCACATTGAACATTCACAAAAGAATCTGCAATATTATTTTGTGCAAAGCTTATTAATCAAATCTTTGCTTAAATAAAAAATACTATTTACTATAATATATATTTTCTGAATTGGTATCATGTGCGACGCATGTGAAAAACTAGTATACACACACACACACACATATATATATATGCCGGCACATTAAAAAACAACGAGCCAAAGAGGGAAAACTCAAACGACATTTGAGATTGTGGATTGTGCCCTAGAAATTAATGAAATTAGCACAAAAAAAAACTATAAGGTAGATCTCAAATTTAAATTTCAGTAAAGATAAAAAAATCTAGTAGTCCCTTGTTTTCTATATACTTGACGTCTCTATTAAAAGTAAAATTTTCATTTTGTTTGTCCATTCTAGCAAATCAGGAGGGTTTGTTTCCTCATACTACCTTTAGTATTAAATAATTACATAAAGTAGTAGTAGTAATCAACTTTAAAGTCCTATAACATCATTAATAATGTTAGTTTAGGTTGTGTCAGGTAATATGAAATAGAGGGAATTATGAGTAATTTCTTCTCATTTGCCACCAACTTTGGTGGATAGAGATACCCGATACGTGTATTGGTGGGAGGTAGCGGGTAGGGGCGGATAAATCTTGTCTATAAAATGAAGGTGTTAGCAAGGGAAGGATAAATCATAAAAACAAAAAAAATCCCTAAAGATGACAATCATATACTCGTTGGTTCCCTTGCAATATTCCTTCCCTTAGCAACTTGCAACAACAACCAATTACTATTAGTAGATGTACTCGATATCAATGGTAAACCCCTCAATGCAAACAATAGGTACTACATGATTCCTCCCACCACTCCATTGAGTACGGAGGCATATGCTTAGCTGATTTCTGGGATCAACAACAAAACACTTGTCCCATATCGGTTGTGGAATCTCAAGATGTTGCAGACTACGGTATCAAAATTTATTTTGAACCT
>JAJOOH010005150.1:0-21273 GCA_029582605.1 Solanum gracilifrons
TATATATATATATATATATATATATATATATATATATACACTCATGCTCAAACGTATAAAACATACCCTTTCTCTGTTTTGAGGTAATTACTCAAAATAACCTCTTAAAAGTGGTAAGTTCTCTGAAATATCTATGAACTCATTAAATCATTTAGAAATCAAAGTTTTTGTTTTCTCAATGTTAAAACTTATACCTTTGGGAATACTTAATTCCCTTATACTCTTACTCAACTCATATTTGAAAACTCTTTCTCAAAACTATATTAAAAATCATATTGTGATCTGATCATTGATGACTCGGGAAGTCATACTGCATAAACATTGATGGAATATCTACATACCATACTGCTTAAACATTGATGACTTACTCGACTATCATACTAATCATGTTGTAATACTCTTTCTCAAAAATATTTTTTACTTTCTTAGAAAATTAGTTTAAGAAAAAATGTTTGCTTTAAAAGATTCTAAAAAATATAACTCAAAATTGGGTTCATGCTGAAATATAGACATGAACGAATCAATTCAAGGATCTCAATAACAATATAGAAAACTCAATACTCAGAACTCAATAATTCAGAACTCAGCGATACTACTCATCTCAAAAATACTCAATTCATAGAGTTCATGCTGAAATATAGATATGAAAGAATCACCTCAAGAGTCTCTATACACAATATACAACCATTTAGTAATTAGGAATAGGAATTCAAAATTCAGGAACTCAAGATCAACTCATCTCAATAATACTCAAATATCAGGATAGAACCCTAGATTACTCTTTTACTGATTTGAAAGTAGATGTAGGGCTTGATAGAACTAGTATAACACTATGATAGCCTTACATACCTTGAAAGAACTAAGTTTTTGGCGAAATTCTTCAAGTTCTTGAAAGAACGCTTGAAATCCTTCTCCTTCTCCTCTTGAACTTGCTCACAAAACCTCTAACGCTTTTTGGAATGAATAAAACCAATTTCCATCATCTTAGACCCCTATTTGGGTGAACAAAACGTGTTAGGCTAGAGGGGTAAGGAAAAACCAAAATACCTCTCCTTAAAACGGATGAAACGGCCTTATCCAGAGAGACCGCACTCAAACGGGCATAACTCCTTCATTTGAACTCAGATTTTAGCAAACTTGGCGGCGTTAGAAAGAGGACTTAAAGGTCTTCGATTTGATACCTCATGGGCCACCGAACTCTTTATGTGTTAAAAGTTATGTTCGTTGAGGTTGACCCAAAACTTAAAATAAAGGGTGACTTGAACGAATTTCTCTTTAGTTCTTTTTGAAACTCGAGGTGTTACATGTAGTGACCTGAACACATAAGAAAATTTAAAATTACTCGGTAAAATCTTATTCACAGACTAAGAGTGATTCGAGTCTTAACTTTAAATTTTTCAGGTGTTACATATATAATTATTAAAACAAGGTAAATATAAGAAAAAAATTCAAAAATTGTAGAAGTATTCATTGTTGTAAATAATATTTACAATTGTTAACGGTAATACTATTCCTATATATAATAAATAATTAGTAAGTAGGTGTATTTAGAAAAATTATTTCAGTGAATGAGAAAAAGTTAAGTAGATAGATGTACTGATTTTGGTTTACTGTGTATCAATTATTATTTTTACTGGTTTTGGGCTATTTTAGATCATATAGTGAAAAATAAAAAATATTACTTTTCATAAATAATGTAATTAGTAATAATGTATTTAGAGACTCGTAAAATTTCTAATACAAGTTAAACAAAGTTGATGTAATACTATTAAACTACCAAACATGAGAGGTCTTTATTTTGGTATATTTTTCTATGTATTTATTCCTTTTTAATTACCAGACAAGTGGGCCGTTTATATCATAAAATTTTTAAAAAATTATAACAACACACTTAGGCCAAAGTGTTGAGCCCAAGTCTAAATCAACAAAAACAAATAAAAAAGGTAGAAAAGGAAATAAATATAACTACAAACTAGGGAAGTAGCTGGAATGCCTAAAGAATTTGATTGACGCATCATCTTCTTCAATCTTGACGGCTTCCACCATCTATTTACGTTGCATCACTCATCCTGAATGGTGCATCGCATAAGTTCCTCCTCTAGCTTGTAATCCTAATTAAAGAGTTGATTTGATGAGATGTTGAGTAAAATCCTAGCAAATCTAACGAGCTTAGCATGTGAATTCCCAGGCCTGCAATGTAACTCACCATCTATTGCTCGGGTCAAGAAGACAGTGGGTTGAATCCCAGGTAGGATTGATACCACCGCCATCCCGAAGATTTTCGTAATTTTCCAGGTATTGGATATTGCTAGTCACATCTTGAGCTAAGTTTCTAATCTTTCTCTGAACACCTCCAAATCTACTATGTTAAGAATAGATCTAATCTTTGAACCGTTGTACAAATAAAAGAGTTCACCAAGACAATCGATCTGTTGACTAATTTAAAGCTTCATATTTGCTATTTTTGTTTGTAATCTCAAGTGAGTCTAGTGTTCTTCTCTTGAATTTAATTTTGATGGAATGATATCCCAATAGACCACCTTAAAGAAAATCCAAAATTGAAACATTACACTTCACCTTTTATGCAACAATACATGATATGTCTTTGCATCGAAAATCTAAACATTGTTCACAACCGAAAATAGATATACCCCTTTAATGGACAAGACTATTAAAATCAGCAATCTTCTTCTATGTAACACCTCATGTGTTGGCTATAGAAGTCTATTTGTATCTCATGAGTCCTAGTTTTATACCATATGGAACACCTAAAACTCTCACAAGGTGCATGGTATATTAATCAACCAAAAATAATCCACACATCATCATTCAACTTAATATCATATGTTAAATATCACATATTGTTGATCTTTGAAATTTTACAAGCTACTACTTGCTTGTCTGATTTTTAAATGAGGTATGTTTTGTTTAACTGAATTGATTATCCTTCTTTTTGTATTTGGGCCCTCCTGGAAATGTGTAAATCATATGAACCTGCAAAATTCAAAAAAACTAGGTTAGCAAAAAGTCAGCAAGAGCATTTCTCTCCTTTAAGGAGTGTTGTACTCTTACTAACATTAGGGCCCTTAATCTTTTAATGGAGTTGAGCTCCATTGTCATAATCCATGGAATCTCCCACTCTCCATTGACCCAAAGCCAATGAATCAAAACTTCATAGTGACATTTGATAAATTGTTCTCGAAATAGTACTGCAACCATTCTTTCATAGCAACAACTTCAGCTATGTAGGTTAGTAGTTTTAGGAATCTTCAACCCCTTAGAACCAATCATATACGAATATGATCTCTAACGCAAAAAGATGCAGCACGAAGGCCTGGATTACCCTTAGCGGCCCCATTTGTATAAAATTTTACCAACCATTAGAATGTGCACACTATCTCACTATGATAGATTCAAAAATAGGTCTGTGCACTTCAAACAATGCTACCAAGTGATGAAAATTCTTTGATATATATGTGTAAGCAAATTTCCATTTCATACTATTTCTGAGAGTGCTATTAATGTCACAAATGACCTTTAGGGTAGAGTAAGAGCCCCAATGAATAACAATGTTTCTTTTCTTCCAAAGACACCATAAGAAACATTAGGAACAACATTAAGATTGTCTTTTGCCTACCATTTCCTTGAGCATCTCATGACCACTTCTTTAAAGACTGCCTCACCTGAATCCATGGACATGTAATAACATTACCAGTAGTAAAAAAGTTTCAAACACATCATTCAACTTCACTTTTAAGAAACAGATGATCCATAGACTCCTTAATTGGAACCTCACAACAATAACAAACGTGAGAGGTAGGATTCCATAGATCCATAAGTGAATCTACCTGGAATTTATGAGTCGATACCCCTCCAAGTAAAGAAAGATATTCTGAATGGAAGTCGTTTCACCCAAATGTTCTTAAAAAATTAGATTCCTCCTCTTTCTTTTTCAACAACTCCCAACTTTTCACTGTGTATTTTCCTGAGCTTGTTTTATACCACCAAGGTCTATCCTCCATATCATCATGCCTACAATAATTCAAGTGGCTGCATATGTTCAGTAATGTTACAATGAAGATAATGCCTCATTAAATCATAATCACACTCATTGTTAGCTAAAGAAACTTTTGTAGTAAGTACCTTTGATGGCTTATTAAATAACAAGCCCAACTTAGTCCAATTATCAAACCATCCCACCATAATAATTGTTCCATTTTCTCCCTATTTTGAAGCATATCCACTGGACAAGAGAAGATGTTTACAGCTTATAATATTTGTTCCACATGAAATTAGCCAAATAATATTTTCAATCCTGAACCTCCACTAGAGTTTAGCATACATGACTTATGACACCTCAAACCTGAACTTGAAACCCAACCCTCTTAGGTAAACAAACTTTGTCCCAAGTAGTCAATGTCCACTTTTTCCTACAACTTTGTTACTACAAAAGTTTTGTGATTTAGAAATTGAATGTCAAGTGTAACTAGTATTGGGCAACAAATTTGAATAAATTGGTTAAAAATACACTTCTAAAAAATAGTAATTAACTAAATTAAATGATTTATGTGACAAAAAAATACAAAAACAAATACATTTTATGTGAATAAGTTAGAGTTAGATGATTTTTATGTGATATAGAAGTTTTAAAAAATATTTTTTGAGTGATAATCCGTGAAGTTAAATGGCATTTCTGAAACAACATATAAAAATATGACTTTTATGGGATAAACACAATTAAATGAATGATTGTGTGTGAAATTACTCAATAAAAATTACAAGAATTAAATTTTTTTCTTAAATAATCCAATCTTAAAATTTAAGTTTTAGCTAACTTTGACTCATATAATTAAAATTCAAAAATAACGTTTATATTATCATTTGTTTTCCCTCAATATATCATTTTGTAGAGCCACATTCTTTTTTAAGCAATACATTTTTCGATTCTATCATATTCCTAAATCTTATTCTGCCTAGTTTCATCTTGGAAAAAGTAAATTTTTTACATGTTAGTTTTCCACTACATAAATCGCCATCCGTCCAGGAGAGAAGCAAGCTACCTTTCTTTGATCCCCCTTCCTGGGCAGGGAAGAGAACGAAAATGGACCTTCCCCCATTAGACTTGTCAATCCTTTGCTCTTTTTCCTTCTCTCTTCCAGTTCTCCCCCTCTACTTTATTTGACAGGGGCGTAGAATACCACTCTATCAATAACAAGAAAACTGAAGAAGGCAATTTTTATAGAATAATGACCATAGATTTAGGAATTGAACCATCCAAAAAGGTCAGGTCTTTTTGGATGTTCTTCGAGTCCTATAATTTTGATAAATTTTACAATTAGATTTTTACTTGTATTGAATTATTTTTTTAAAAAACCCTTTATGTTGAAACTGAGATAGCTTTAAGCTAAACTTATCAGGAACTTATGACTAAGGAAAAAGAGGAAGTGTCTAGTTCAAAATGGGGTGATAGAGTAGAAGAACTAGAAGACTCTTTGGATGAATCCGACTCAAAGAAATCTATCCAAGAAATTTATGACTAAGGAAAAAGGGGAAGATTCTAGTTCAAAATAGGGTGATAGGTTAGAGGAACTAGAAGACTCTTTTGATGAATCCATCTCTATTAGCTTGGGAGGAAAATGAGAGGAAAAATCAAGCAGAATCATTCGTAACAGAAGAAAAACTGACCAGAAAATTATATCATAGAACATCATCATGGGCATGGACCAACTTCAAAATACGGAGATAAAAACAACTAGATCACCAGAATCAAGCTCATCAAAGACAAAAAAAATTTGTTAGCAATGAATGATGGTCTCATAGATAAAAAGGGAACAATGGCATTACAAGTGTCTAAACATACCAATAAGGAGATCTCAACAGCTAAAGTAACTCACAAGGTAACATAGACAAAAATATGGGAAGCAATGAACGTATTAAAAGATGAGAAAAATGAAGAAGTCATTCTTGAGAATTTCCCCAAGCTAATTGGAGAAGCATATCTCCCTAAGAGCTCTTGCCAGAAAAACAAAGAAAAAAAATCAAAAAATTATACAAGTCAAGAGGGTGATTCAAAAGAGGATAGTGCCGTCAAAGTATAAATGATGATGAAGGTACTAGTTTGGAATATTAGGTCTTATAGTAAATAATAGACATTTCATAGATTCGTTAGCCTACAAAAACAATGTAAGCACTCTATTGTAGCTCTGATGGAACAATTTCAAAACTGCAAACATCTGCAGAAATATAAAAGAAGTCTAGGAATGGAAACAACTATTGCTAATACTAATGACAAGATTTGGGTATTTCTGGATAGTAGTATACAATGAAAAATCTTGATGGACACAGTTATGCTGAAGTTGTGTCATCAAGACTCTGGCAAATATTTCATTTCAACTTTTTGTTATGCTAAATGTGATAAAATAAAAAGGTAGGAACTATGGGATAACTTATATTTTCTAGCCACAAACATGGAATCACCTTGGATTATTGGAGATGATTGTAATCTTATTGTCTCAGGGGAAGAGAAATTAGGTGGACTATCAGTAACGGTAGAAGAATGTGAAGATTCTACCTTTTGCATAAATTCATGTGGGATTTAAAGGAAACACTTACACTTGGTGGAATGGTAGAGCTGTAGAGGATTGCATTTTTTAAAGGTTGGACAAAGTGATTTTCAATATCTAGTATCAGAATATCTTTCCTCAATTGAAGTTGAACACCTATCTAAAATTAGTTCAGATTATGCCCCTTTGATCATTTCATGTGAAGAAGAAACTCTCAACATAATTAAACCTTTTAGATTCTTAAACTTTTGGACTCAATATGACACTTTTAAGGAGTTGATGATTCAGCACCGGAGATGTGTTTTTGAAGAAATTCCCTACCTAGCATTCAAACAAAAGATGAAAAACCTTTAAAAGACCCATCTTAAAAGCTATCTCAGTTTCAATATAAAGGCTTTAAAAAAAATTCAACACAAGTAGAAATTTGATTATAATTTTTTTTACAATTGTAGGACTCCAAGAACATCCAAATAGACATGACCTTTTTGGATGATTCAATTCTTAAATCCATGGTCAACATTTTATGAAAAATGCCTTCTTCAATTTTGCTAACATGTAAAAAAATAATTGTTTCCATGATGTTAAACTAGGCAGAAAAAGATTTAGGAATATCATAGAATCAAAGATATGTGTTGCTTAAAAAGGATGTGGCTCTACTAGACGATATATAGAGGGAAAATAAATGTTAACATAAATATAGTTTTTGATCTTTTATTCTGTGAGTCAAAGTTAGTTAAAACTTAAATTTTGAGATTGAATTATTTAAGGATATTTTGAATTCTTGTAATTTTATTGAGTAATTTCACTCATAGTCATTCAATTTTAAGTTTATCACACGAAAGTCACTTTTCTATTTTTTGTTACACATACGTTATTGAACCTTAAGAATTATCATACAAAAATCATATTTTAAAAACTTTTTGTATCACATAAAAGTCATCAAACTTTAACTTTATCACATAATTTATTTATTTATTTTTTGTGACATCAAGTCATTTAATTTAGTTAATTACTAAATTTTTTTAGAAGTGTATTTCTTTAATCAATTTAATCAAATATGCTGCTTAATAAGGGCTGCACTTTCAATTTCTAAATCAAAAGATTTTTGTAAACTTTATATAGCACTTTTTTCTTTAACTGAAAAAATGAACAATACAATAACTACACATTGCCTCTTGATTTTACAGGAAAGTTTAACTGTAATCAACTTACAACTAATTATTTCAACTTTCAATAAAATTAATAATTAAAAACTATTGACATAATCAAAATAATTCACGAAATAATATCTTTTGAATTATTAATTTTATTGAAAGTTGAAATAATTAGTTGTAAGTTGATTACAGTGAAAATTTCTTGTAAAATTAAGAGGCAATGTGTAGTTATTGCATATCTTTTGAATTATAGTGAGATATGAAAGATTAAAATTGCATAATATATCAAAATCCTGACATACATATGAAAAAACTCAACAAATAAATTTATAGAAATAAATAAATAGAAAAGGATAAAACAAAAAATGATATAAAAATAAAGACCTCGTATTTTTGGTAGTTTAATAGTGTTACATCAACTATTTTAGCTTATATTAGTTTTAAGAGTCTCTAAATATATTTTGTCATGACTCAATCCACTAGGCCGTGAGAGCACCTACTCTACCACCTAAATAAGAGAACCCTCAACTCCAAACCTAACATGCGGAAAAATAAACAAGTCATAAGCTAACACCCTAAATGGTTATGAAATTGCCATTAATTAATTTAAACCTCCAAAGTTGTTTTACAAGGAAACATACTAACAGCCCCAAGGAACTAGTCTAAACAGGTACAAGAGCTTCTAAGAGTACAACTTATAAAAGAAATAAGGAACAACTCCCACCATAAGGAAAGAGGAGTATAAGCTATCGAAGATCATCGTCTTCACCTATGAAACATTACTGAATTTCTGCAACTAGACTATGTCATGTGGCATAGCAAAAGAGTAGTATTTGTAAAACAACATATACTGGTAGACAACATCAGTCGACTCGAACCTACCACATAATAGGGAGTAGACAGAAGAGAAAATACAATATGAAAATTACACCATCCAGAGTCTCTATCCACCTGTTTTTACTATCACGGGTATAATGCCCATAAACTAGTACACTTTCATCCTAGCTTCCTAGCTCATTCTGATGTCAACTCTACCATTAACACATTCGACCCTTTTTCCCACTCTAATTATTTCTAAGCCTACATGTGATGTAACTCTAGACGTCACCATAAGGCTTCCCAAGCCTACATGTGATATCACCCTAAGGCTTCCCAAGCCTACCTGTGATTTCAGAGGCTTCTCAAGCCCACCTGTGATGTCACTCTGATATTAGATCATAGACTAACCTTCTACTACATTAATATCCATGATTACAAGACCACAATAATGCCAAATTATAGCCTCACCTTTCTATCAGATAGAAATTTCTGAATGCAAGATAACCCTTAATTCAATTAATCAACCTACTATCTTGGACCTTTCATACCCATACCTAAAGCTGGCGCCTTAGGCTAACTCAATCATTTTAATTCAAATTACCCTAATCAGATAAATTCTAAAAATACTAGACAACCATGACCTGTCTCATCATTTAACCATACACCAGACTTTCGGTCATCTGTCTAACGTAACAACCACCATTTCAATAACCAATAACATCATGATAAACAGAAACATAGTTTAGAACAACTAAGAATTGAGTCCCCATAAACTTAATCCAATAGTTAAAATAATTATAATCACAAGTACAATATAGCTCGGACTCCTAGTCCTCGCCTTGGATTCATATGCACAACCCGCAATATCGTAAAAACATGCCAATCACATATAGTAGCAATCACGAATACATAGACTTCCAATCATAATATTATGAAATCAACCGATACTTGGAATCAACCATTTGATAAAGAACATGCATATCTTCATAAATTCGTCTTTCATAGTTGATACGCCCAAATTACACTTTCCAAAAGAAGTATAAGCAGTCGTTGTTAAATAAAGAACCCAACTTGTAGGTTGGGGTCGATCCCCCGAGAAATATGATTTAGACTTAAACTGAACTCACAATTATCTCTTTTTAGTCAAACTATTTCCGAGAAAAGTAACCAAATGGGGGTTTTGTAACTAAAGTAACAATTTGTTGATTTAAGTTAATAAGTAACAAGTAAGCAAGATTCACAGTTTAGAGATCAATATAAGATGAAAACTAGGGTATATATGTTCCCCACAAGCTCTTAACGCAATATTCCTAATAATAGTACTTCTATCCTAGTGTTTGACAGGCAAGGCCGATAAGTTATGTATCCCTAAGTGATTGATAGTCTAAGTAGGAGCTTTCACCCGCGACTTGGTAAATCTACGGGTGTGCGCTGTACTAACCCTTACCTTTACCCCAGATTAGTCCTCATGTCAATTGAGTTGGGTATTCACACTCATGTCAACTAATTAAAGGCAGACTGTTAGATAGCAGGAAATCCTTAACTGAATCTCTATTGTTTAATCTTTTTTTCATTCATTACCCCCTTGGTAAGGCAAGTAGGAAAGAGGCGAGTTCTAACATTGCACACCGCTAGAAAGACTTTTAAATGAAAAGATTAACAATACATGCATAAACACTATTCAAGAGTTACTTAGTTACTAGTCAACGTTGTTAATTGCTCATGTTTCCCACAACCCTAGTTGTTGATTTAGCTACTCATGCTTGAAGATTTACAATTCATATTAGGGTTAAAAGAAACCATGAATTGACAATTAGAATAGATGAAAACCGAAATCTTGAATTGAAATTCCAAGTGCATAATTGCATAAAACCAACTTCTGGAATTAAATTGCTAAGAGTTTTCAAAATAATCCCAAAATACCAAAAAAAAAAAAGTCTACAACATTATCTAACTCCCAAAAGTGGAAATACCAACTAGTATTTATAGAAACTAGATCCTAAACAAAATAAGGAAAACTGGGTCATACACGATTTTCAATCGACAACCAGATCTACGAACCGTGGATCAGCCTACGGTCCATGGGTCACCTCCGTGGTTCAGCACATAGAAAAAAATTTTAGGATCTTCAAACGACGATCCCACCTACGGTCCGTGGATTGGACTATGGTTCGTCCTGTCCTTCCGTGGTTCAAGTACTGGAACTTCAATTCTCTAAATCAAACGACGACCATCAATCTACAGTCATTTATTCACTCTACGGGGTGTCATTTGCCTCCTTGCTTCCATACTTTGTTAGAGTTCCTTGAACTCACACCCACGAACCATCACCTACTGACCGTCACTGGACCTACGGTTCGTGGTTTGGCTCCGTCGACAGCTTCTGCTGCCACTTCAGTTCTTTTTCATCTTAACCGCTTCCGAACCAATTTCCAGCAAAATATTACATAAAAACATTATATCTAATAACAAAATAGCCCAAGAAACACACAGACTCTAAGTGAAATGCATAAAAAATATCGTAAACTCACTATATATCAACACCCTCAACTTAAACTTGTTGTTTGTCCTCAAGCGACACACTAAAACTCTAAACGACACTTATGTAGAAGCAAACATACAAACTCAAGCAATCACATGACTTTCTCAATCAATTCCATCACTTAGTGTAGATCTTTTCATTTAGACTTAACAAGCTAACTCATACGAATCAATACATGACATAGACAGACCAATATACATTACCGCATACACTTTTCAACAATCACTAAGGTACCAACTCTCCAACAATGTAACTAGTGCCCTCACGTCAAAGAAATCCTTTTTTACACAACAAATCTGATTTTTAAGATTATGGATTCAGTCAACACTCACGCTCAAAATTGAATTCAAATACAGTTAGTACTCAATACCATAGGCTTGCCCTTATTTTCACTGCATAGGCTCTCCAAACTAGTCACTAGGATCACTATAGGACTTTATTAGCTTCTAACGTAGGCTTAGGGTCAGGTAGGATACATTTGGGTACTTTTAGTGACTCTTCTTCCCTCATTGACATTACATTGGCTATTTACCTCTTTTCTCAACCAATTCTGACATATTTTTATTTTTTACTCTTTTCCTTGACTTTCTTCAGCACAGATGTGACTTTGACTTTTTCGCTCTTCTTTTTCACTTTTCGTCTTTCACTTTTCTTTTTTTCTTTTACTTCTTCATTCTTTGTTATTCAACATCATTTTCACTCTTTTTGTTTATTTTGAATTCAGTTACATCTTCTTCTATCCGTTTCCTTCTTCTACTCACAACTTTTTTCATACCCTTTTTCTTTCAGTTTCCCTTTTCATAGCCACCCATGTATTTTGCATGAGTTGAAGTGCACAATATCTGAGGTCCGACCAGGGCCAAGATTAAGGTAACTTCTGAATCAGCCATCCTCAACTTAGGTTTTTGGCCTAAGTTAAGGTGCGCATGTCAAGGAGGGACCAGGGCTAGAACAATCTTTTTAGGGAAGGTGAGTTAGGTGTATTGAAAGAAGTGGTATTCGTTAGGCTCAAATATTTGGATCAAAGAGAGCATTTATTTCTTTTGGTTGGATATTTTTTTAGGCTTTAGTGGACTTATCTGCACAAGGGCCTATGATCATTTCTCAATTTCTAGACTAGATTATCTTTGCATGACTAATGGGGCAAGTTATAGATTGGCAAATACTGCATGAACATACAAAATCTACTCACACTTGGCACATTGTTTCATTACCGAATTATTGAAGCACCAGTTTAAGATTTAGTTTTAGTCATGCTATCATACCGGCTCCTTATCATGTCACATGAAGATCCAAACACATTTAAATCATTAAACCTATAGATTTAGCACATTTCAAAATTTTGGACATGTATCAATTTCATGCTCTTATGTCATCATGCTTTTATTATTCTACTTACTTCTACACATAAATCCTACACATGTCGATTCAACATAAAAGTAAAATAGTCCCTTGGGGAAAAAGAACACAGGCAAGAAAACCCCAAGGGAGGGTTATGAGTTGGGTTACTCAGACTTCACCCTATCACTCATAACCCATTAACCCCACCCCTAAAAAAAAGGTGCAATTGCCCTCAATGCACAAAAAGAACATAAAATAAGGCATAGGGTGAAGCAAACCTGTGGCGCATATGCGCCAAAGACGCATGAAGATGCAGGTGTGTCAGGTTACCCCGAATTTGTTGGATCAACAATAGGAACGCCATCAGTAGAGCCCTCATCAATAGTGGGAATACAGTCGGTAGTGCTCTTCGAAACAGAAGGGTTCAGATCAATCTGTAGGGCCGGCTGCTGCCGCAACTCCTCGTCTATAATAGACTACCTCTGGGCTGCCTCAAATTGCTGTCGCTTCCTCTTCTTCGCCTGGTAATCCTCCTTAGTATCGGAAGCATGATCAGAAGAGCGATGGCCCTTCCCAGCCGAATAGGTTGGGTCGAGTGGTGGCATAGTGTCACCAAAATGAGCAGTCATTACAACCTCATCCTCCTCAACTACAGGTGCAACCTCCAGTACAGTCTCAGCAGGGGCTAGAAAAATATCAAAATCATATCGAAGCCTAGCCAACTCCATTTGGAAAGTGGCAACATCAGTGGTGGGAGCAGGACGCTCTAAATTCCTCAACTCGAAAGCATCTAGCCACTTGTGGACCTCTTGAATCTTCACTTCCATCATCCGCTCCATACGAGCCTCTGACTCCTCAACAGATCAATGCATCCAGGGCCTCATGTGCTGCAGAAAGGTAGGCATATGGGTCTCTAACTTCTGTACTCGGGCTAGAGGAACTAAGGTGGATCCTGAAGAGGGAGTGGCTCGGGATGAGCTTATAGCTTGACTACTGGCGGTGGAGTGGGGAGCATGTACATCCGTAGTAGTGGGAGGTACGAAAGTATCATCAGCCTATGCCGCCTCAACCTGTTGAACCTCTCGAACTAAATCATCACTCAAGGGAGGAACAACAACTAGTGTACTCTAATGCAGGGACGCGGGGTTAGTATCATCCTATGAGACAAACATCCACCGTCTTGGTCACCTCAACCAATCTATGATAGTGCCAAACAGACACAATAGACTCTCTGCAGAACTGAAAAATCATCCTTCGGAAGGTCCTCTCATGGATCTCAATAAGAATGATCCGGGCAAAATCAACCTCTAATCCCGCTAGTTGTGCAGCAAACATCACCACTCGTTCCAAAGTAACGACATTATCTACCTGTGTGGGGACAGTACCACCAAAATTTGACCCCAAAACTTAGAGTCGCCTTTTTGATCGGCAATTGTATATTTTGCACCCATTGTATGCTCTCTCCCTAAACAGCTATATGACGTGCCATCCACCGAAGTAGTGATTCTCTCTGCTTGAGGTCTCGAAAAGCATGACCCTAAACTATCCCCATGCAGTAGTTGAACTCCGCCATATTGATAGGCAGAGTGTGTGTCAGGCCGTACATAAGACGACTGATAGTGGTCGAGAAAATGTCAACCGGTAGTCCTCGGACCATGGTAGTCAGGAGAGGTGGCTGAGCCAAAGCCTTGGCGCGTGGTGGTAAGTCACTAGAGATAGTGGCAGCATATGAGGCGTAGAACTCCTACACCATCTCCTCGCTATATCTCCCTAGACTCTCAGCCAACTAGTCGTACCTATGATGCTTAAATAGAGCATGGATGTAGGGTATCGTATGGAGGCTTCCTGTCAGAACCCAATGCTCCTCAGTAATTGGGCAAGCTATCTTTCTGTGCTCGTTCAAGGCCTTCTAATCAACATAAATCTGGTACTGGCCCTCAACACACCACCTATTCAGCTCGGTGGCACTGTGAACCAGCTCAACTCTGGTGCTGGATGGGTCCTGTGCATCCCCTGTGCTATCGGCATTGGAAGAAGAGGCAAAAGTATATCTGGAACCAGATCCAGAATGTGACTCAAAGCCGGACTGCGACTCTCCTAAAGGTAAAGCCCCCTTCTCAGACTGGGGGGAAGTAGGGTCGACCTTGTCACTGGATAATACAAACTGCTTGGTCCTGTTCCTCGTGGTCCAGGGGGCAGTATAGGAGCCTATGGTGGTCTCCAGGATGTACTCTTCCTCACTGGACTCACTCAACAGGCGGCGGGATGGTGCAACAGATTTGGACTTTCCCTTCTTTGCGTACTCGGATGCTTATTTTGGTGCCATGGTACCTGTGGAAGACATGTTAGTACTTAAAGAAGTGAACAAGACCCAAGATTTCTTTTTGAACACCATTTGGACTTAGACAAAAAATTTAAAAAGTTTTGGACAGCTTCGTAGGTCAGGAAGTCACATTATTGAGTCTCTGATGGAAAACCGCGGATGTGCAGAATGGCCTATCGATCAAACGACAGACCGTAGTCCACACCGTGGTTCCTGACTTAGCTAGTTTTGTGTGCAGTTGATTTATGGACCACGACCTACGATCTGTGGGTTGAGGTCGTTGATTAGTGTTGTGCAGGTTTTGGTTCCAATTCATACAACACATTCAATACAATAATCAACCTATTTTGAGTCTAAACATGCATTTCAACATATTATGCAGTAGTCTATCATTCCTAGGGTTTCATTCATTTAAATCCCGCATTTAATCAAAAAGATTTGAAACCCCAACTCAAGACACCCGCTTATATATCGAATCCTCTTTATTTAATGAAATTTAGAAACACACTCCATACACCATCATTCCAAGGATAGTGTTCGGATTATTTTATACCAATTTATCATGAAAATTCCTACCGAAGGTCAAGTACAACTTCGTTGATTTCAACTTAAACAGTGAAAACAAATTAAAGTTTTGGTGAGATCGATTACCTTACAAGCAAAACGAAGTGTGTTGGTTTCAACTTCTTCTTAAGATCCAAGCAAAATTACCACCGAACCCGGACTTGAATGAGTGTTTGTGGAAGAAACAAGGTTGGAAAAATAATGGATATGGGGGGGAATGGATTTTTGGGAGAGATTTGGGGGAAATGGGAGTAAAAGAATGGAAAGGGAAGATGTTATGGATGAAATTTAGGAGTTGGATGGGTCTTTTTGGGTGTATGCATATTTTGAAATGGTTGGGGGAAATGTGGGAAATGGGGGGTTAATTTAAAAATGAAAGGTTTTATTTGTTTAGGGGTGGGTCGGATCGTCGATAAACCTAACCTGGACCCACAAAACCCCGTCGAAGGTCCGTGAGTCAATCGATGGTCCGTCAATGGGTTCCCTGGATCATGCTGACACTTAGTAAATATTAAGAGACATCCGTGGATGGACCGACGGACCGTCGTTGGGACCTGTAGATCACTGCATCAACTTATTTTATGCAGATTTTTTCTTTTCTTCCCTGAACATGTAGCAAACATTAGGACTTCCTTTTTACATTTTCTAGACACTTTTTAGCTACACACCCTATTCTATATATGTCTAGCAAACACTAAAACTAAAAATTAACAAACATCTATCAAGAAAACTGCAAGTTTAAGAAAAGCTCCATGTATCGAAAAGAAACTCCTATAGTTGGCTAGATTGTACATCTTGGGTTGCCTCCCAAGCTACACTTGATTTAACGTCGTGGCACGATGCAAATACCTTAGTTACTCTAACTTCACCAAGATCCCATTCCTCTATCACTTCATTGTCACTCTCAGATTTCCCCAAGTACATCTTTATCCTCTGTCCGTTAACCTTGAACTTCATTCCTTTATTGTTCTCGAGTTCAACCACTTCATGTTGAAATACTTGAGTTACTTTGAATGGCTCGGTCCACTTGAACTTGAGCTTGCCAGGAAACAAGCGCAACCTTGTGTTAAATAAGATCACCAAATCACCGACAACAAATTCACGCTTATCGATCTTCTGATCATAGTATTTATTCGTCTTCACCTTGTACAAGGCGGAAATTTCATATGCTTTTAGGCGAAACTCATCAAGCTCATTCATGTGATTCATTCTTTAACTCGATACGGCGCCCCAATCCAAATTCAACTTCTTTAGCTCCCACATTACTTTATGCTCTAGCTCTACAAGCAAATGATAAGACTTCCCATTTACAAGTTGGTAGGGGGACATACCTATGAGAGTTTTGAATGTAGTGCTATAAGCCCATATAGCATCATCAAGCCGCCTTGACCAATCAGTTTTTTTAGCATTTACGGTCTTTGCAAGAATTTTCTTTATCTTGCGATTTGACACTTCAACTTGCCCACTAGACATTGGATGATAAGGGGTTTCTACGTTGTGGTGAACACCATACTTCTCAAGGAATGCCTTGAACAGTTTATTAGAAAAGTGAGAACCTCCATCATTTATGATTGCCCTTGGTGTACCAAATCTGGAGAAGATATTCCTTTTCAGGAATGCGGTAACACTCTTTCCTTCACTATTTGATAGCGTGACTGCTTCCACCCATTTCAATACATAGTCAATCACCACAAGAATGTACTTCATCCCATTTGAACTCACAAATGGACTCATGAAGTCAAGACCCCAAACATCGAAAATTTCAATCACTAGTATTTGATTCATTGGTAGTTCTTGCTTTTTCAAAATTCCTCCCTGACGCTGGCAACGATCATAAAACTTGGCGAAATCATGAGCTTCTTGGTGGATGGTAGGCCCGTAATACCCATACTGTAAAATTTTATGGGCAGTTTAGATACAACTATGGTGCCCACCAACAGGCAATGAATGACACACCTCTAGTATACTCATCATCTCAACCTTGGGCACACAGCGATGAATAATCCCATCAGCACAAACACGAAACAAGTAAGGCTCATCCCAAAAGAATTTCTTCACATCAGACATAAACTTTTTCCTTTGGTGAAATGACAAATCTGACGTAACCAAATCACTTGCCATGTAGTTAGAAAAATCTGCAAACTAAAGGAAAAGATAATAAGAAGCAGCCAATACCTGTTCATCAGGGAACACATCATAATATCAACTCCATCCTCTATCCTGATCATAGTTGCTTTCTCTAGTCTGGACAAGTGATCAGCAACCTTATTTTTTATTCCCTTTCTATCATTTACCACAATATTGAACTCTTGTAGTAAGAGCACCCGTCTAATCAACCATGGTTTTGCATCCTTTCTAGCCATCAGATACCTTAATGTAGAATGGTCAGTATGCACTATGACCTTAGTACCAAGCAAGTAGGATATAAATTTCTCAAATGCGAAAACCACCGCAAGGAGTACCTGTTCAGTCACCGTATAGTTCTTTTGAGCAGCATTCAGAGCTTTACTGGTACAATAAATTGGATGAAGAATTTTTTATCGCATTTGTCCTAATACCACACCAAGAGCCACTCCACTTGCATCACACATCACTTGTTTTCCCCCAATCCGATGAAATAATGATAGGTGCTGAAGTTAACTTTTCTTTCAACTCTCCAAATGCTCCTAGACAAGCATCATCAAAATCAAACTCACTCTTTTTCAAGTGGCCTACACAATTGGTGTGCAATTTTAGAGAAATCTTTTATGAACCTCCGGTAGAAACCTGCATACCAAAGAAAACTTCGAATAACTTTAACAGAGATAGGTGGTGGAAGCTTTTCTATTACCTCAACTTTAGCTCGATCAACCGTAATACCTTTTTGCTAAATTCGATGACCCAGAACTATATCCTCTTTCACCATAAAGTGACACTTTTCCAATTGAGCATAAGATTACACTCTTCTCACCGTTTTTATACCTCAGCCAAATGTGTCAAACAATCATCAAATGAGTCACCTACCACAAAGAAATCATCCATAAATACCTCTATCGTGTCCTCCACCATATTTGAAAATGTCGACATCATACAATGCTGGAAGGTCACTAGAGCATTACATATCCCAAATGGCATCCTTTTGAAGGCGAAAATCCTATAAGGGCAAGTGAAGGTGGTTTTCTCTTGGTCTTCCAGAGCTATGGAGATTTGATTGTAGCCAGAGTACCCATCTAGAAAATAATACCAACCCTTACCAGCGAGAAGATCTAGTATTTGATCCATGAACGACATTGGAAAATGGTCTTTCTCAGTCCATGCATTTAATTTGCGGTAGTCCATACACACTCTCTAACCTGTCACCGACCTTATTAGAAGAAGCTCATTTTTAGCATTAGGAACCACAGTGATTCCTCCTTTCTTTGGCACACACTGACTTGGGCAAAGCCAACTACTATCGGCAATGGGATGTATAACTCCAGCATCCAACCACTTAATGATCTTCTTTTTCACAACCTCTTGCATATGGGGATTTAGTCTCCTTTGATGCTCAATACTTTGCTTGTTGTCCGGCATGAGTTGGATTTTGTGAGAACAAATGCCTGGTGGAATTCTAATAATGTCTGCAATAGTCCAACCTATAGCCCTCTCAAACCACTTCAACACCGATATCAAAGGCTCTATTTGCCCATCACTCAAGTTAGCAGCAATAACAATGGGCAATGTGCTATTTTGTCCCAAGAATACATACCTCAAGTGAGATAGAAGAACCTTAAGTTCCAGTTTTTGAGGCTTATCAACAGACGATATTGTAGGTGGGGTGTCTCGATTCCTCAAGTCTAATTCCAACCGTTTTGGTTTGAAACAAAACTCGAACCTATCAAGTTCAGCAACTAGCTCATCATAGTCACCAATACCATCATTGTCAAAATTCATTATTACAGCAGCAAATGCATTAACACCTAACCTCTCTTCAAAACACACCTCAGATTCTTGCCCCACACTATGATTTACCACCGATACTCATTTAAGATCACTTTCATGCTTCATAGACCTACATATGTTAAAATTTACCTCCTTATTATTTAATCAAAACTTCATTTGTCCTATCTCCATATTGACAAAGGCACGCCTTGTAGAAAGAAATGGTCTCCCTAAGATGATGGGAACCTCAAAATCAACCTCACAATCAAGTATCATAAAGTTCTTAAGAAAAATGAATGACTCCACTTTCACAAGGACATCTTGGAGCACTCCAATGGGCCTCTTCACAGTTTTATCAGCCATCTGTAAGCACATCGCAGTCGGCTTTTGAGTTCCTAAACCCAACTTCTTATATATTGATAATGGCATCAAATTAATGCTGGCACCCAAATCACACAAAGCTTTCGCAAAGTGTAAAATCCCAATGGTACAAGGAATAGTAAAAGCTCCAGGATCCTCTGTCTTTTGCATAAGTGACCTAGTAGCAATAACACTACAATGTTGTAGCCTCTCTTCATTCTCAAAACTGACAGCCTCTTTTTGGTCACCAAGTCTTTCATGAACTTTGCATAACCAGGCATCTGTTCCAAAGCTTCTATCAACGGGACATTTATGGACAATTGCTTCATCATAGCTATGAACCTGCAATATTTTCCCTCTTTAGTCTTTTTCAACAATCTATGTGGAAATGAAGGTGGAGGTCTAGGCACGGGAACAACTTTTTGGGTACCTCAACTTCCTTCTCTGTATCCACTTTTGGAGTTTCAGTAACCTCATTCTAATCCTCATCTTTTTCTATTGCTCTTTCAACCTCAAACGACATGAGGGATCAATAGTCTACTTTCCTCCGTGAGTAGTGACTGCCATACAATCCCGTCTTTTTTTAGATTCTGGATGGTGTTGCTAGGAAGTGTGCCAAGCTGGTGTGGGTTCGCAATATCGGACAATTGGCTAAACTACTACTCAAGTTACTTGATCGACACTGTATGTACATCAACTTTCTGAAAAATCCCAGATAAATCATTACGCATCTCCTTAACATTCTCATCTATCGCATAAAACCTCTTCATCATTTTCTGCATCATATCATCAATGGGAGTCACACTAGTACCAGCCTTTCTATTACCATGGGAAATGTAAGGACCAATCTTCTCATTCCTGTTGCCATAATTGTTCCGATTGTAATTGTTCATGTTTTTATGTTCCATCCTAGACACAATTTCTATCACAGTTGTAGTTACCATAGTTCTGACCTTGGTTTCCTTGACCTTGGCACCAATTATCCGAGTTGGAACCTTGGGTGTTGGTTCGGAAACCCCCCGTCTGAGAATTAACCAAATTCACATCCTCCTCAGAGTAGTATTTCTGAACTAGCGGTGGTGGAGTTCTAGTTAGATAATTTACCACATTTACCTTTTCTGCACTTCCACTCACATGCTTTAATACCAAGCCAATTTCTGTCCTCATTTGAGCCATCTCTTCACAATGTCATCATTTGATTGATTTGGTGCAGTTTGGACAGTGAACGTGCTCCATGCCTTATTGTTTTGGGAAACACTCTCATGTTTTTCAGCAATCTCCTCAAAAGTGCACTCACCATATGATTCTCCAGCAATAGTGTCCAACACAACCTTTCCATTGTACGTCTGTCCTCGGTAGAAGTACTCCTTAAGCGATTCATCATATATGCGGTGATTCAAAACACTCCTCGTGAATCCAGTGAACCTATCCCATAAGCTGCTTACTGAATCTTTAGGTAGTGCCGCAAAGTTATTCAATTTATCCTTGTAATTCAACTTCTTGGACACCGAAAAATACCTCGCCACGAACACCTTATGCAATTGGTCCCATGTAAAGATCGAATTGTATGGCAGTTCAGAAAACCACACAACTGCATCACCAGTCAACGACAGTGGGAATACTCTCAAACATATAACGTTCATATCCAATTCCGGTTGTGGGCACTCTCAAACATATGATGTTCATATCCAATTTCAGTCGTCCCAC